>OZ017738.1:236511961-236626961 GCA_963969285.1 Odontomyia ornata
TTGAATACAATATGAATTTATGTTTATTTAATTTAGAATGAAAGTTATTGAACTTGAGGCAATTTATTTTGTTTTTGATTATCGTTATTGTTATCTTGTAGAGTTATTAACAATATATATATATATATATATATATATATATATATATATATATATATATATATATATATATACATATACATATATATACATATATATATATATATATATATATATATATATATATATATATATATATATATATATATATATATATCTATATATATATATATATATATATATATATATATATATATATATATATGTATATGTATATATGTATATATATATATATATATATATATATATATATATATAAACATATATATATATTTATATATATATATATATATATATATATATATATATAAAGAGTGCCCCAGAAAGAGATTGTAAATCTGTTTTCATAGTCTTATACGAGTATTTCGATTGAGAGTGACATATTTACGTGAAATAAATATGTACTCGTATATTAAATCTTTTTCTGCTTACAAAGTTACAAAGAATATATTGAAATGGAACTCCGATAAGTTAATTTTAATAGACTTGTAAAACTGATTTTAAGCTCTAAAAGAACAATACAAAAAAAACATACAATGCGTCTCTTTTGAGGAATTTCTTGAATATTTGAGTTTCTAATCAACGATGGTACAGTTGCTTCCTTAATTGCGACTATTTGACTCTCGCCGTTATTTTCTAGTTCTTTTCATAGCATTTATCCTCATTATTCATGGTTTAATTTGGTATCCTTTATAATGGCATTCGTCACTGAACATAATCAATGATACCCCGTATGTAATTTTACACCCATGGATTATACAAATAGATTATACTAAGTTCATTTATCTGAGTCTGTAAAATTATTCTTTGCAATGAATATTACCGATCTAAGTAACTAAAACAGATGGATTTTGCGTTTTGGTCCTGCTCATAGCTACTGTTGTTGAGGCAATGTGGTCTATCGATTGGAATGGCTACTTTCTAATGTCCTCCTTATTAGCGGTGCTGGCGGTGTCGTTCCGAACACAATGTATATATATATATATATATATATATATATATATGTACATATATATATATATATATATATGTACATATATATATATATATATATATATATAGATATATATATATATATATATATATATATATATATATATATACATATATATATGTACATATCATAAACGACATCGCCGTATGGATATCATTCGTTCAGGTGATAAGCTTGTTGAACATTTTTCTCTTCATTACAGTGTTATTAGCGGTGCTGGCGGTGTCGTTCCGAACACAATATATATATATATATATATATATATATATATATATATATATATGTACACATATATATATATATATATATATATATATATATATATATATATATATATATATATATATATATATATATATATATATTTATATATTTATATATATATATATATATATATATATATATATATATATACATATCATAAACGACATCGCCGTATGGATATCATTCGTTCAGGTGATAAGCTTGTTGAACATTTTTCTCTTCATTACAGTGTCTATTAATATCAAAAAAATAACTGACAATTTTGACGTGGAAAAGTCGGACGGGGTGTTGGCAAAACATGCCATTGTTTTGTTACAAGAGTGGGAGCTTGTTCCTAGGCAAGCAGCTTGTAAAAAATGCCAAGCCCCACTAAAAATTGATAGGTCGAAAGCGGATGGCTGGCGCTGGAAATGCCGCCAATTACTAAATAATGGCAAAATGTGCAATTATGGGTATTTAAATAGCATAAATGTTTAACTTTTAACTATCATTTTATTGTTTATAAGGCGAAGCTTACGGCAGGGGACCATTTTTGGCAACAGCAATCTTCCAATGTGGAAGTGTCTGGTCGCGATTCATACGTGGTGCGACCGATTCACCCAGCTGCAGGTAATAAAAAATGCCCAAATTGCCTCCCGCACAGCGGTTTTGTGGGGGAAACTGTGTAGGGAAATAGTGGAAATGGGCTTGATAGAAAGAAGCGAAAAAATTGGCGGTAACTTATTGTGAAAATTCTTATTACTAAGAATGTTTCTGATTCTTTTATTTCTTTCAGGGGTGAACCACATTGTAGAAATCGACGAATCTAAATTCGGGAAGCGAAAGTACAATAGAGGGCGAATTGTCAAAGGGCAATGGGTGTTTGGAGGTGTGGAGAGAGGAACGGGGAGATGTTTTTTTGTCCCCGTTCCACAAAGGAGTAAAGGAGAATTACTCTCAATAATAAAAACCTACATATTGCCCGGCACCACAATCATTTCAGATTGCTGGAAAGTAAGTTTTTTTATTTCTAATTAAGGATAAGTATTGCATTTCAATATTGCTTACAGGCTTACGATTGCCTTGAGGACGAAGGGTTCAGCCATTTAAAAGTGAACCGCTCGCTGAATTTTGTTGACCCCGAGAGTGGTGCACATACCAATACGATAGAGGGACAGTGGTCACATTTAAAACGATCGCTTCCCAGCTTTGGAGCTAGGAAAACAGACCTTCCTGGCTACTTTGCCAAATATATATTCCTCAAACGGGCAAAGCAAATGAAGTTGGACCCTACTTTGGAATTTTTCAAGTGGGCTGGTGAAATATTCAACCCTAACGATCTTTAAAGGTAAATAAACAAAACAATAACTATTTTTGTGAAAGATTTAATGATGAATTACCTTGCAGGGCTCGCTGGCGTAAATTAGATTTAGGCTTTTTTTATACATATTAGAGATAAGGTTAAACGTTTAGGCTAGGGTTTTTGTCATAGAATTGTATTAGTCTAAAATAAAGCTTTTGATTAAATTGTTTAGAATTAGGTTTTACGATATTAATATAGATGTAGGATAAAAGTTATGCTGTGTTAATATTATAATTAATTTTTGAATAGTATTTGTTTGTTAATTTTAATTAAATTGAATTTGATAGTTTTTTTTGATTAAATGTTATGAAAATATTTTGTTGAAAGATTCTTTTCAATTCCTGCAACAAGCGATGTCATTGATTGTATTGATTCCTTCTGTACCTGTTTAATTCAATGGGTCCTCATTGGTTGGCTAAATCGCCAGTAGTTTCTGCAATTTCATCCATTTGACTGATCCATGAATGAAGAAGAATCATTATGCTGCTGCTATATTTTTATGCCTTGCAAGATTCTTTAACCTACCTGTAAAATATTTTTCCTAAGCTCAAACTAACTAAATGAGCTTCACTTGCTTCTTCAAGCGCCAACACACTACTGACTATGGAACTATAAATTTTATTTGTTTAATTTTTTTTCTTGAAAAGCCGTCGGGCCCTGCTTTGTTATGTGAGCACATACAACAAAGCAAAGCCCGACCGCTTTTAAAGAAAAAACAAATTGCCCGCGGTTATCAAATAAACAAAATCGTTGAATATGCTTCGGCATAGTGGTGATAAGTTTAGCATGAATAGTGCATGAATTTGTATTTTCGAATAAATCTCTTTAAATGCAATTTTTTAGTCCTGAAAAGGACAATTTCTAATGAATTCAATATTTTTTGAATCAATTTAGGCACTTTAACCATTAATGCGACGAGGGAATTGATCTTCTGGCCATTATGGTAACAAGCTTAGTATGAATAGCGCACGAGGTTGGTATCTTCGAACAAACCAACCAAATAAGCTTCACTACTTTCTTGAAGAGTCAACACATCCGAACTATGGATTTGTAAATACGTTGAATATCCACCGTAAATTTCCCCACTTTGTAAATATTCACTAAAAAAACATCAATTTCACTCCTTGAATAAAATTTTGTAATCTTGAATAGGACCCTTTTTGTATTAATCCAACATTTTTTGTATCAATAATATAACAATAATAATTTTTTTTTCTTCTTCAAAAGCCGTTGGGCCTTGCCTTTTTAACTGAGCAGACGCATTTCGACTCCTTTGAGTCATCTTCTATATCTCGAAGGAGTTGAAGCGCATCTGATCACCTAAAAAGACAAGGCCCGACGCCTTTTGAAGAAAAAAGAGGATTGGCCTGCAGATATGAAATAAGCAAAATAATTGACTACCTAATAATAATTTAATATTTTATATTAGTATCAAAAGTTTAAATTCAAATCATGATCAACTATGAATCTTTATACAAAGGCTTAATAATAAACCGGTTATTATTGTATTGTATGTTCTGAGACTTTGAATTTGGAATACTATCCAAATTCCAAAAACGATTTTATTATATTGATTTATTAGATCTTAATATGATAACCCAAGAACGTTTGAGTAAGCTTTTGGAAAGAGGATACACTACTGTTTTCAAGAGGTAACAAGGCCTTTCGACAATTAAGTAGGAGGTTTTTGTGTTGCTAATATGCTCATTAAACCAAATTCTATCAACATTCAATCTCTAAGGCTTAATATAGTTTTTCCTGAACATTATCCTCTCCATATTACTATTAAACAGAACATTAGTAAGAAATGAAGTAGTTCCTTTTATAAAATCTATTATAAAAAAATAAAGATTTCTGCTAGCAAACCAAAATGGAATCAAATTTCACTTAACGAGCCTAATTTAGCCTTCAATGTTTAATAGCCTTCAATGTTCTAAAATATCGATTTAGTAATTCTGATCGAATAAACAAATCTAAGTACCTTCCCAAAAAATCGTGGATAACTGAAGGTATTATGAATTCTCGTTTAACAAAAGAGCAATTATATTAAATTTCGCGATTGGATCCTGATAATGAAATCTTGAAGGCTTAATAGAAAAAACATGTAAAATTTTTAAATAAACTTATAGCTACCGCTAAGATCAAATATGAAAGAGATTTAATAGAATACAAGTCGGAGTAGATGGAGAGTGTTCTTGCTAGCAGGGTGTTCTTAACTAATTAGTAAATTGAACAAGTTCTTATAAATATCAAAACACGCCATATATAGATAGCATAAATTGAGTTCAAAAAACTAAATATCGTTAAAATGCATTTGAATTCCATTTTGTTTCCAGTTTGCTGACTCCATTGTTTCAGGAGTATAGTAACATATCAATTTTATAAACCATTTATAAAATATTTATCCAAATTCCTACATATCTGTAGGGTGTAGGTCATTTGCAAATGTGTATCTAAACAGAATCATGCATTGCATGTAATTGTTAAATTTGCAATCAGCTGTAACTTAGTTGTTTATAGCACGATTATTGAGAAATTTTCAGGACACATACATATGTTACTATGAAATTTAGATACGTCTTTTTGACTAATTTAAGGGCTTCCTTTTGATTTTATGGGTATAAAAGTAAAATTCATTAAATGTACAATTATTGAAAAAGTTGATCGGATTTTCATTTTCAAATATTTGTCGGCCTTGTAATCATAAAGAACTACAGATAAGCCTGACAATAGTGCTGAATATTAGAATATATATTTCTGTGGGATATGAGTAAATTTAAGTAACAAAATAATTACATCTAGCAGGAATAATTTGGAAATGTATTTTTCTACATCCAACAGCTAAAGAAACAATTAGGAAATATTCATTCGAGAGTCCTGAAAGCTATTTCCAATTACACATCTGAACCTTTAGCACAAATTATCAATATGTTCATTGAACTGTTGATATGGTCAAATATCTTAAAAAAACTGTAGTAGCTCCAATTTTCAAGACTAATGATATAAGCAAGTCAATAAATTATAGACCTATATCCTTATATTCAAATGTGGCAAAAATCTTTGAAAGGATTACAATATTTATGACAGAATTTTTTAAATTTTTAGAAGAAACATAAAATATTGTCCAATAAGCGGTTCGAATTCATTAAAAGACTAGAAACAAAAGACGCTTGCGTTTATATAAGTAATGCAATAAACAAATTTTTCGCTAAAACTAACTCAATTATTGTGACTTTTCATAATCTCGCTAAAGCTTTTGATACTATAAATCATGAAATATAATTGCAGAAATTATATTATTATGGCCTAAGGGGTTGCGTCTTTAAGTTTTTAACTTTCAAATGGACTACAATCTGAAATAATTGCTTAGAGTGGAGCATATTCAAAAAATCTAAATCTACTGCAGCGGTTTTACCAATTATACACAAAAAACAATCTGTTCTTAAAAACGATCCACATAATACTGACGAATTATGTATTTAGCGTGTTTACTATTTTACTGTAAATTTACAAATCAATATGAAATTTCAACAAGAAACAGCATATATAAAAGTATTATAAAATTTTTCAATCAATTTTCTAATAATTATAAAGTACCAATTGAAATGAATAAATATCTTAAGATGAAACTAAAGTAATAAAAATGTTTTGTATTATTACTACTGTTACAAAAATTAGAAATTGAAATTCTTAAGGACGCTGACTAATATTTTCCTTAGTTTTTGGTTTGGGGTACTTTCATCTCTAAATTTTCTTTATAATATCTCTGCTTTAAAATTTTACTTTATATGTTACTTTACTTTCAATATTATATCCTCTAGTTTAAAGCAAGTTTAAGTTTATAAAACACTGGTTTCCTGCGCACATATATTCTTATTCGTGTATAGGAATTACAATTTGTAGTTAGTATATAATTTTATGCTGGTTGAAGTAAGAATTAAAAAATTCAGGGACGTTCACCACAAATGCAACGAGTAAGTTGATATCCTTGGCCACGATGGTGACACACTTAATATGAATAGTGCATAAACAGGTGTCCATGGATCAGTGAATCCGTTGAATACTATCCTTTTTAGATTGCCCAAATATTTCCTGTAAGACCATTAAATTTAATCTTTGCAAATTATTTTATGATATATCGCTTACCACGAATGTAACGAACAAACCAAATTGAGGAACCATCACATCCAAACTATGGAAAAGTACATAATATCCTTGGCCATGATGCTGATACGCTTCACAAATGGGCATCTCTGAATAAACCAATCATCACACACCTTGAGTGAATTTACTCTTTGGAAATAGTTTTTCAGCCCTGAAAAGGGCCATTTTTCAATCATTTTGCGAACGTTCACCATGAATATGACGAACAAGTTGATCATCATGGTGATATGCGTGGCGTGAATATCGCACGAACTGGCATCTCTGGATAAATCAAAATCGATGTAACATCGCACGGAAACGTGCAGAATATCTGCTTCACATTATGAGTACGATACGGGAGACAACGCCCAATTTTGTTGGCATTCAATCGAGATCAGTGTAAGCAATTGTGTTTATATCGGAAGCTTGCGCGAAATGTCCTTGGCTTTCTAGAAAATGAAACTTCAAAATTTAATTTTTCCTCAAAGAAACTTCCTTTCACAAGTAGTTCATGGTTTCATCACTTTATTTCGGAGCGATGGCAGCGATGGCAGCGATGGCCATTTCACCTATAACGTATGGTACCGTGTCATTGATTCGAGATAAAACCAAACACACCAGACGCATTGTCATCGGATGTGATGTTAATGTGAGACATACATATTGGGGTAACAATCTCTCAATATCAAAGGCGAAATGCTTCTCTAATGGGTTGAAAATTTGAAATTCAAAATACTTAGCACCGGAATCTATACTTTTAGAAGAATTACAGTTGACGGCAAATGTATTTTGTCCTCTCCGGATATTATGATCTGTGAAAATCAGTCGTTGTCCAATAAAGATCACAATAAAAACGGACTCGAATACTTGGCGGCTGTGTCGATACAAGGACAATATGAGTAATGATATCAAGACTAGTTCTTTCAACAGAAATTTCAGGGAGATCATCAATGACTTGAGCCAAATGATCAACAATAATACCACACACAAGAGAGTTAAATACAGCAACAAGTATTGGTGGTCGAAAGAATTAATGAAGGTCTGGGAAAGAATGAAGCAAAACATGAGTGGAAACAAATTTAGTAAGTAGGAGAGTGGGCCTACCAGAAGGTCTTTGTAACCACCCTAGAGTATGTATCACCCATGAAAACGTGTTATTGTTGTTGTAATACCAAACAATTGAAATGACTGTAACTCACTTGGTTATGATTGGATTTCCATAAAGGACCCTATTTCAATCTATATAATTGCTGAATTCTAAGAAATTTGAAGATACTGTTTTGATTTTATGGAAAAGAATGAAGCAAAACATGAGTGGAAACAAATTTAGTAAGTAGGAGAGTGGGCCTACCAGAAGGTCTTTGTAACCACCCTAGAGTATGTATCATCCATGAACACGTGTTATTGTTGTTGTAATACCAAACAATTGAAATGACTATAACTCACTTGGTTATGATTGGATTTCCATAAAGGACCCTATTTCAATCTATATAATTGCTGAGTTCTAAGAAATTTGAAGATACCGTTTTGATTTTATGGGCAAAAATGTGACTTCTACAAATCATTCAATTATAACAAAGTTGAGTGAGTTTCGATTTCTGAGGTATGTATTGCCCTTGTACTCATAAAGACCTACCTTCTTGATTTTTTTTTCGGATTTTTCGCTCAAAGATGTCCAATCGCGAGGGGGAGATAGAAAATGTTGGTATATTTTGCCTCCCCCTGGACCCCCTAATGCCCAAAATAACTTTATAAATTCAGATTCTAAAAGTTCTAATCAAGACCTTTTATTTGATACTCTATTCGACTACTACTACTTAATTAAAAAAAATTTAAGGGCCACTTTCTTATAAGGGGTGACCCCCCTTTAAAAGTTTTGAAATGCTTGGTAAGACCTAACTTTTGAGAGACCACCACTTTTGACCGTTCCACAAAGTTTGAGCTTTCTAGCATCTATAGTTTCAGAGGAAACTCCTGTGGCGCACAGACAGACGGACGGACGGAGGCACAGAAACTAATATGTGTTCATGAAAAAATTTTTTTGCCAAGACCTTAAAAATTATGCTTAATGACCGCGAAGGAGGTAATATTAAATGCTGTTGGACCTCTATATATCTTCAGGATATCTGGAACAAGCAACATTCTAACACCAATATTACCAAGGAAGCTGTAACAGCCATTAACTCCAAGAATCCTATATAAAGCCAAAGAGGTACAACCAATTTTCAAGGCGCAAAGGAAGCCCACTACTCCTGGTGTCGACTTAATTGGTTATAACATGCTAAAAATTATCCTACGTAAAACGAAGATAACAAATTTATAGAATTATATAAGTACTGCCCATATAATCACAGTGAGCCACTCTGGGAGTGTCCGGTCGGAAGTTTAGTTTCTTTTTGCAAATGACTATGTAAGGATTAAAAAGTTGTATATATATATATATATATATATATATATATATATATATATATATATATATATATATATATATATATATATAAATGTGTGAAAAATTCAGGAGTTACTGTGACAAATTCAAAAATCTAGGATGCATATAATATGACAAAATATGAAAAATAAAAAATATATACATCCTAGATTTTCAAATTTGTCACATTAATTCCTGAATTTTCCCTGCATTTATCAATACACAACTTTTTATCCTTTACATAATCATTTGCAACCGGACACACCCAGAGTGCCTCACTACTGTTTTGGCGTAATCTTCTTGTGGCGTGTAGGTGTTGCGACATTGGGACGAGTGAACGTGGTGGATCATTCTTGGAGTGTTTAGGGAGGACGAGCTAAGACAGCGTTGGCGAGCAAAAACAGCTTTGGAGGAGTTGAGACAGCGTCGGCGAAAAGTGTTGTGGAAAATGTATTGCGGCAGAATTATTTTTTCGTGCTGTTAGTTTTTTCTGGGCTCACTCATCTCGCTCATATAAACGTATCTATAGCGCACCGCAAATTTATAATCTGCAACGGCAACTGGCGGATGCTTATGATGGAAATCCTCAACATGAAACAATCTTACGGAGTTAACTTACAATTTTTTATTTACACTTCATTCGCTGGGGTAGTATTGATTTTTTCGGTATTCGCTCGAGGGCCGAATTGAGCCGAAAAAGTCTGTGATGGATACTTTGTTCGGATCTCGGTACGAGTATGATTTGAGGGTGAACTACTTCTTCTACTTCGTAAAATTGAATTATATGGTATTCAAGGCAATGCAAATCAGCTATTTAGAAATTACTTGAAAGGCAGATCGCAGAGAACAGCAGTCAATAAAGTTTTGAGCGACGCTGCTCCTATGAAATCGGGCGTTCCACAAGGCTCGATACTTGGCCCAACCTTATTCTTGTTATACACTAATAATTTGAATACATGTGGGCTTAAAGGACATTATGCACTATACGCATATGAGACAATACTACTTTCCTCGGGACACGAAACAGATTACCTCGAAAACACCATTAATGAGGATCTATAAACATATCATTCATGGCTGTTTGATAGTAAACTAGCACTGAATACTTCAAAAACAAAATTCATCATTTTCAAGCAAAATAGTAAAGGTGACATTGACATAAAAATTAATGACGAAAAACTAGAAAGGTTAACGGAGATCAAGTATCTTGGACTTATCATTGACCATAGACTAACATGGTTATCACACATTAATAACCTAAGGAGACAATTAGCTCCTATTGTCGGACTACTTAGAAGATATGAAGGTTTTCCAAAAAACAGCAAGCAGATGATCCTAAATGCATTCGTACTGTTAAAACTACATTATGGAGTGGTAATTTGGAGCCAGTCATCAAAGCAGCACCTTAATATCATCTCTAGAATGCTCACCAAAGCGTATGAAAACATTCTAAATCTTCCGATGCTCCATCAAACCAGATTAGTGTACTAATCAGTGAAAGCATTAACCTTTCCTCAAATCATTGAAATTGAGAAAGCCAAGTTTATCTTCAAATGTTTGCTATCAAAATCGTCATCACAAGTTCAATTTATTAAAGTATCGCAAAAGTAATACCTTTTGCAAGAACGGACCGTCTGAAGAACGATGCTACAAATGGTGCGCTGCGAATATACAACAATCTTCCTGATTCAGTTAAGGAAGCAAACTGACTTATAGTCTTTAAGAAAAGGCTTAAAGAATATTTAATTAATAACGTTTGAAACTCAGTCCAGTAAAGTTCAACATAGCATCTTAGGGCATTTTTGAAACCCTATCGTCGAGATGCTTGAAGAGACAGCTATTTTATAACTCAGAGTATTTTTTACTGCGTCGAATTTGTAATTTTTAGGTCTTTGTAAAAAATTTTTTTACAAAGACCTACTAGTTTCGCAACCTGTCTGTCCGTCTGTCCGTGCGTCACAGCTGATTTCCCCAGAAACTATGGAAGCTAGAATGCTCAAACTTTGTGAAAAGGTCAGAACTGATGGTCTCTCAAAAGTTAAGGACTTAACAAAAATTTAAAAAATTTTTAAGGGGGGTCCCCCCTAATGTCGAATTGGCCCTTAAAAATTTTTTTAATCAAAGGTATTCGAGTGGGGTATCAAATGAAAGGTCTTGATTAGAACTCTTATAATCTGAAATAAAAAAATCATTTTATGAATTAGGGGGTCCAGGGGAAGGCAAAAATGTAGGCAAAATTTGTGTCCCCCCCTCGCGATTGGACACCTTTCAGCCGAAAAATCTGAAAATTATCACAAACGTAGGTCTTTATGAGTACAAGGGCAACAAATACCTTAGAAATCGAAATTCGTTCAACTTTGTTAATAATAGTATGATTTGTAGATTTTACATTTTTGCCCATAAAACCAAAACAGTACCTTTAAACTTCTTGAAATTTTGCAATTATATAGACTGACATAAGATATATATGTTCACAAAATTTAACTGAGATCGAATCATAATCAAGTGAGTTATAGCCATTTAAATTCTATGGAATTACAACAACAATAACACGTGTTTATGGTTGATATAGGGTTTTCCAATAAAAGGTGTTATTTTAATATTAAAAGAAAAATGCCATTTTTTAATATAAATGATCGGGTCTTTATTTTATTGTAAAGAAGAAGATATGCCGTTAATAGAAAAAATTAACATCAGGCAAATAACCACTACGACACGCTTACAGGACCATATCCTCTTCATGAAATTTTCCATAACCAAATCGCAAAGCGGCTGCCCTATGTCCTCGATAGCCTCATCTTTGAGATCTTGAATCGACGCTGGGCTATCGGCGTAGGCTTTCTCTATCACGTGGCTCCAAAGGAAGAAGTCGCAAGGTGTTAAATCACAAGATCTATTCAAAATAACACTTCTTATTGGAAAACCCTATATATATTTAAAATTGACTTAGGCACTTTTATTTTCTTTCAATTTTCATGAAAATTTATGGAATAGTGTTTAACTTGAACATGTTCAATCGGCCGAGCATTCAGAAAGCTTATGAAAGACACTGTGCATCTTTTGTATAAATTTGAACGATTTCATATCCAAGTATTGGATGAATAATTCAAGTTATCGATTCACGCCATTAGAAAACTTGTTTCTAACCCTAGGATGGTTACAAAGACCTGCTGGTAGGAGCACTCTCCTGCTTACTCAACTTGTTTATCTCTGAGAGCTGATCACGAATTGGACAAGGAAAGATTAATAGAATCACTTCACATATTTTTGTGTGCACCCTTATACCGATGTTCTAAACATTGTCTGGGTGTCACACTGGAAGAAGCGACGAAATGTAAAGTGCAGATCGCACGAGCGTTGTGCGGCGAAAAAAGTGTGATGGAGAGAGTCGTAGGAAATGGAGGTATTTAAAAAACAAAAAAAAACTACTTGTGTATGGAATTTTCTGTTGAAGCACTGTTTTATCAAATTTTTACCGCTAGACAGAGTGGGCTGAAATTTTATATTCCGGAGCACTTTTTGATTGAAAAGTCGAAGAGGTGAGGAAAAATTGGATTTAAGTATGTTTTTCAATTAAATTTAACGTATTTTAGTTTTGACATGACAGATAAGAAGCACCACATTCATTCGTCGGTTTGCAGCTACCAAATTTATTTCTTTTGGAAAAGTCTCCGAGGAAAGAAGGGTGTCCTTCTAAAAAATAGATAGATGCCCTCCTAAAGAAGAATAGTTAACATTGAATGTCTCCTCACCTTGATATACTCGTATTTGCCACAAACTATTTCAGCGCCATCGGGCTTCTGTTAGTATGAATATGTTAAGGTGAGGAGACATTCGATGTAAACTTCTTGTTTAGAGAGCACCCTTCTAATCGTATTTTGTAGAAAGGCACCTGTTTTGTTTTTTTGTAGGACACCCTTCCTTCCTTTAGAAGGACACCCTTCTCAAGGAAATAAATTTGGTAGCTGTAAACTGACGAAAGAACGTGGCGCTTTTCAGCTGTTATGTCAAAACTAAAATACATTAAATGCAATTGAAAAAATACTTAAACCTAATTTTTCCTCACCTCATCGGTTATGTAATTAAAAAGTGCTACGGCAAGTGAGTGCTACGGTATATAAAATTTCAGCCCAATTGGTCCAGCGGTAATTATTCGATAAAACAATCGACAACCGAAGTTTCCTTGAGGAAAAATTATAATTTTTAAGCTTTGTTTCCTCGAAAACCAAGGACATTTCGCACAAATGTCCAGAGCAAATTTGATTGCTTACACTCACCTGGCTATCAAAATTGCGCTCCGCCTCCCTTATAGTACGCTGCACCTACGGTAAAAAAACGCTTTTGATATTTACTTTATAAACTAAGCAAATTAAACTATTTTCAAGAATTTAAATTACATTTTAACTTTGACACTTAATGCTGTCAATTAATGTCAATATCACAAGTACAGCTGATGGGTTATCATCTTCGCTAAATACGATAGGAGCTATCCTATCATATATCTTCACCCATGCTATTCAACTCGCAGGTATTTGCCGCGCTTGAATTTCACCAATGTTCATCTGCTAATCTCAGGCGCAAAATTTTGTCCTAAAAAGCTCTTCCCCAGCAGGGTATTGAATTGCCGAAGAAGAACAGTGGAAGTTGTGGGTGCCCGAAGAATTAACCACTGATCTTATCAGATGGGCTCATGACCACCCATCAAGTGCGCACGGCGGATACGGTCGTACACTTAGGCGGTTGAAAACCTGTTTCTTTTGGCCTAAAATGGCACAACAGATAAAAGCGTACGTAGCCTCCTGTGAGCTATGCAAGTGCACTAAAGCGCCCAACACCATTCTTCGGCCTCCCATGGGTAAAGTTGAGGTTCCCGAACGCGTGTTCCAGCGCTTGTACATCGATCTTATCGGTCCTTACCCTCGATGTGCTTCTGGTCACACGGGAGCTGTCGTGGTCCTGGACCAGCTCTCTAAATTCCCTATCATGGAACCACTACGTAACATGCACACTGGACCTATACTCAGCTTCTTGGAGAACCGAGTCTTTCACATGTTTGGAGTTCCGGAGAAACTTGTCTCCGACAATGGGGTCCAGTTCACCTCAAGCAAGTTCCGAGACCTAATGTCCAAATACGGCATCATCCACCAACGAACAGCCGTCTATTCACCACAAGCCAACGCATCCGAACGACTGAACCATACGCTCATATCGGCCGTTCGCTCCTACGTCCATCCAAATCAGAAGGACTGGGATCGCAAGTTGTCCGCCATCACTAGTGCTCTGCGCTCGTCGTACCACGCCACAACCGGCATTTCGCCGTATTTCGCATTGTTTGGCCAGTACATGATCTGTCATGGAAGCGCTTACCGGCTATTGCGGCAGCTGAAATCGCTAGAGGACCCAATCGTGGTTCTGGAACCGCACGAAAAGCTCCAACTTCTGCGAGATCAACTGCGGGAGAAGATTGAAGAAAGTAGACGGATGGGAGAGGAGCGGTATAATTTGCGATCACATCCTTCTGGCTTTAAGGCAGGCGACGAAATATATCGTCGAAACTTCCGACAGAGCGATGCCACCCGACATTACAATGCCAAACTAGACAATAAATTCGTGAAGTGTCGAGTCCTACAAGTAATAAGCCCCACACGATACCTCATCGCGGACATGGCTGGTAAAACCCTGGGAATTTACCACGCAAAAGACCTTAGACGGTGAAGTGCAACTATTTCACGCGAAAAACTATGGCTTATCTAAATTTCTGCCTGGACGAAGACCTCCGAGTAACACCTGACTCCCTACTGTATAGTCACTGTCGAGTCTTCACTGAAATTGTTGTAGCCTATTCCTTGAAATCGACCTTCGACCCGCCACGGCCCTTACCAAGACCTTTTACATAGGAGTCGGGATCGGAATTACTTCGATTTGGGGGGGGGGGAATGTGTAATGTCACGCCTACGCCCGGGAATCGGAGTGATTCCGATCCCGAACCCTGGCACCCGGCCAGATATGTATGACTTCGAAATGCAAGCAGACTTTATTTTTCGTGCAGCCATCATTGCGCCGAAAATATTTTTTTTCAAATATTTATATTTGTGGAGAAATATTTTCTGTCAATGTGAGCCGCTGAAGTAAAACTCTGATACATTTCGAAGCATATCTATCTGGCAATGCTTCCCACAGTTTCTATCCAAATGTCAAAGAGGCAGAACGTGTTCGGGGTGAACTGTCCGTCGAGTTAGAATTCTCGCGAGGGTTAGCGGATTAGCGTTAAGTCCAAAGAAAATTAGCGTGGCGTAAATATAACGCAATGTAAATTTATCTACAGGAGGAGGTAGTAAATGGGTGACTTGGCGAGCGGCTTGGAGGAACAGATGTCCAATCTACCGCAAGGCCTATGAATACGCGGTCATCAGATGATTTGAGTGACGGATACAGCAGAGGAAAGAGGCCGGCGACTTAATTCCAGGTTAGATTAGCCATAGTAAAAGTAGTTAGGTAGCACGTGTTAACCAGTTTGATGCCATACAATTTGACAAGGATATCATAAAGATTTTACGAGAGAAATTCTTTTCTACGATTCAGAGTCTTTCGCCATCAATCCTTGCCCGGTTTCAACCAGAATTCGAACTACTGTTTCAATCAGCTGTTTGGCTGGGATCCATCGGCAAACAATTTGCATCGTTTGGTCAACAATTGCTTTTAATTTGCTACGATAAAGATGAATTAACCCGATCAAGGCTTTGTTTGCATTTTATACTCACAATACTACCGAAATATGCAAAACAGAATGTTGATCATCGGTTTGTTGGAAAAGAGTGGATTAATACCGCACTTTCGTGGACGGAAATCACATTGCTTATCCTGTCAGTGATAAACTTCTTTAGTTTTTTAAAATCGGGAAAGAAACCCACATTGACAGATTTTCTACTTGGATTGGACTATATTACGTTGCATAGTAGCAGGAGACGTGATGTTGGCTTCTCATTATTTAAAGACGAATGTTAACGTTCGATTGCAATTCAGTGCACATTTTCAAAATGCATGTTTTTTTTTTTTGATAATTTTAAATCAAATATCTCTCATTCGCCATTAAGTGTAAGAACTGGTAGTGCTAAACTATTTTGTAATATTATACGTTTATTATTACTCTGACGCAATTTTCTATAAAGCTACAGAAGAAATGAACTATTTTGGTTGCGATGCAACTACTACTTTTGTGTTCGAAGGTATTTAAGAATAAAAAGACACCAATATAAAGAAATAAGTAAAAATAGTTTATGCATGTTTTATAAGCTAAAAAGTCTACAACCATTGTGATGAGACGGAAAGAAAAGATTGAACATTTTGAGAGACTTGTTGGATCCTTGCACAAAATAAGATGATCTTATTTACATCTGCGTAGCGAACACAGATTATTAACTATCGCTAAATAACAATATGAAATGTTCATTTAAAGTGAATCAAAAGGGCCTTTTTGATAATTTTATTTTAAATAGATTTTAAGAGATATTTCTACCCAATATAAAGTGCAGCTATTTATTTTATATGCTGCTATGCTAGTTTGTAAAAAAGCTCATACCTGAATGAAAAAAAAAACCGCAGACACAAAACCATCCTAAAGTTATTTTGGTGTGCAACAGTAATATATAAAAAAAAACTTATGTGCGAAAAGTAATTTATTTTCTGTTTAATGTACTTGTGACTTCTAAACGCACCTGGACATAATAAATACAGAAATAAATTTTTGTTCAGTTTAGAAAAGAAAAAAAAAATATTTAAATTCACAAAATCCTCAGTTTATAAAACATAAATGCTTAAAGTAATTCGCGTATATGTTTCCTCCTAATGATTTACGGGTACAATGACTGCAAAAGTTAAGTTTTCCCATTATATAAATATTAGGGAATTTTTGGATAATTTTAGTGCATGTATAGATAAACATAGATATACATAAAGTTGCATGAGTTTCTTTAATTTTTTTATGTGAATAAATTTTTCTTTCTCGGCGGATGGAGTGTAGTGAGTTAAGTTTAATATATTGAGCTTTATTTGAAAATTGTATTCTATCCCAAATTGGTCTGTTAAGACTATACTTTCAGAATTACTACTCTAAACTTTAAAATAGTTAAGCACAAGTGCTCATAGGGAAATACCTTAGTGTAGGCATTTCTCTTGGATTCATATTCACCATAATTAGTAGAATTACAAGAACGAAAACGCTTAATAACTAGAAGTTAATGAAATTGTTTGATTTTGTATTTACATCGATGTTAGGTTCTATTTGTTGAGTGACTTTTATTACAAAATATTTCAGCTCGAAAGTTTTATTATGAAACTAAATTTAGAAGAAAAGCCATTCGATACTAAATATGAAGCGCAATAGAAGATAATTATTTTCAAGTTACGAAAAGACCGAAATCTAGATAAAAGACTTCAAAATATAACTTAAAGGATAAGATAATGAATTAATATAATTATTCATTTGTAAAAATACGCACAAATTTATCTCACATTTAGAACAATCATCGTGCTTTTATTACTTTCTTTCATAATAAATAGTTTTAGACTATCAATTGTACGAAGGACCTGTTGTAAGGTTCAATTAGAAACTAACATATTCAATCGAAGTGACAACAAATGTTAAGTTTTTATCAATGAGCATAAAATACAGACGGCTAACAATTCCAGAAGAATGTTCGTTCTTCATCATACATGGAGATACTGATATAATATTCCGAATTAAATATATTTTGTACTTATTCATAATTTGGTCATTGGAATTTATTTCCGAAAATTACACGAAGCATATTTAACTGACAAAAAAATAAGCATTAAATTGAAACGGATTTCGTTTAAGAAGTAATTTATTGACATAATAACTCAGTGACATACACACACTTACATAGAAAAAAATGTATGAAATAATTCGGCATCATTTTGCTAATTTTAGTAAAGCATAGTTTGTATAATTTTACAAAGTTTTGAAGAAAAGAAACAAGAGTTTTGTGTGCTATTAAATTTCTATCGTATTTATTATTCTGATTGAGTAAATTTATGCCGTTGAATTCTTAAACTTCTTTTTTGTTTTAAACGAAACCATCCTTGTGAACAAGATAGATGGAATTGATTGGATAAAAAGGATGTAATGTAATTTTTAACAGTAATACTAATGAAAATATATTAAAACGCTTATATGTGAATACAACTAAAAATATGAAAAAATATTCTTTTCTTTAAATATCAGAAGAGCAAATGTTTATATTTAAATTATTTTATAGGAAAACCTTAGCTTAATTATTGTAAATGAAATATTCAGGAAATTAAAAATGAAGTACTAAAGGAGCCATAAGCCTTTCCGTTTCGCATGTTCTTTCTTTTGCAGCGGAAGTGATGACCGAGGGTAAGTATGTCTTGAAGAGGGTCAGGTTTTTATAATCTGCGGATGATTGATTTCGAGTCGGTTACGGTCCGCGGTACCCTTGTTTGCGCTCGTCTCTTTTTTTTTATTAGAGTAGGTTATTTAGGACTTGAGGTAGTTTAGCTTGTTTACTGGTACCGCGTCGGTGATTCGGTAACGCGCCTATGGTTTTAGATTTTGTAGTGTTTTGAATTGAGATCTGTGGAGAGATCACATCCAGAACTAACGTAACGTAGGTTTCCTGTTCTGGATGAGTAGTTGTTGACGCGTTTGTAAATCGGGCATGTGAATCGGTGGCTGGGTTACGTAACTCGGACTTAGTCTGCTCGCGTAAGACCCGCGACCGAAACTCCTCTCCGAACTAGCTAGCCTACAAGCAGCCACCACGGAGTAGACTAAGTGTGACCGGACTTGTTGACCTGAAGGGTACAGTCCGTTGTCACTTCCAAGACTGCACGTCTCGAACCGATGAGAGGTCGGTTCTAATTGCGATCGAACGAGACGGAGGAAACCGTTACATTCTTCTGCCGAGGCAGCAGACCATCGCTGCAGTCTTTTACGGACATTTTGAACTTACCTGTACCACTATAACACCAAAGCTATAAAAGACTCAGTTATACTTTCAGTATAGTACGATTGATCTTGCAAACTTGAACGGTTTGATTGCAACTCAAATCAGATGTTTGGTACAAAGTCGATAGAAAAGGACTAATACTCAATTGAAAATAAATAAATAAATGCTCGTTTTTATTGATTTATCATTAGGAATCATGGGTTTAATTCGATGTGTGATGAAAAAACAAAGCTTTTTAGGATGAATTATGAAACGCTAATTCCCGATTTACTGCACATGTGTTGTTTTAAAAACAGTAGGAAACTAAGAAGAAAACAAGTAACCCGATCGTATTAACATCACAAATAAGAGTTTATAGTATATTATTTCTGGGTTTTCCTCGTATATCTATTAAGATAACATCAAACGAAAACGGAGCGAAAATACCTCCTTATGTAGTTCTTAAATTAAATAAATGTTTTGATTCGCAGCTAATCTTCTTTCGTTTCGATAATAAAAAAGTCATTTGAACCAGCAATATTTATGACGGGATATCAATTTTACTTTTTCACAATATTTGAAAGGTTATCGACTCGCCGCTACTTTTCTCCCCTTTCCTCGTGCTGTTTTTTTGGCGTCCCTCCACTACTACTGAATTTAGTACACCGGTTCGGCATACCCGATCAACGTTCGTACCAGAGCATATATACTAAATAGCAGCTGCAATTAGAACAAATTTTATTTCCTTCGGTACTTATGGAGTAGAGAGAATTAGACTAAAAGTGTGTATGTATGGTAAACAAAAACTTGAATTTGCTTGCAATTTTACCAACACAAGGTAAACTTTACTCCATCTTTTACACGTTTATTTGCCTCTCTTTTCATTTTGACAGCTCCTCGATTGCAGGTGCTAGTTAGTATATATGCTCTGGTTCGTACACTGCTAATTTTATGTGATGGATTTAAATTGTACTAGATGAATTCAATTTGAACGAAGTAAAGAAAAATGAATAGGGTTCTTTCAAATAGTAATAAAAATAAAGTTTCTTCAAAAATAAAATTAAAAGCAAACGTTTAAATTTGAAAATAAGGAAAATTGATGTAAAATTACATTCAATATAGAGGGGAATTGATAAAAAATTACATTTAACAATAATAATGAGGAAGAAAACTATTTCCCAAATGACGGTTATGAACGAAATTAATAATTTACTTTTCTAAATCCACCACATAATATTAGAAGAAGGAGATAGGGAGGTTTTTGAGCACTTGGCTTGAGAAACTGCTGTATTAATACACCGCATACCTTTCACTTTATAATAAAATACACTTCCGATCATTTATATTTAAAAAATGGCACTTTTAATATCAAAATAATACCTCTTGTAGGAAAACCCTGTACACATATAAATATACATTTATTCATACATGCATATTTACATATATACATATATATATATATATATATATATATATATATATATATATATATATATATATATATATATATATATATATATATATATATATATATATATATATATATATATATATATATATTATCGAATTGACAATCGGTTTCATGAGAGGGAAAATTGGAAATGAAATGGCAATCAGGCTCAGGAACGGGTTCATATCATTTCCCTCAGATGAATAAGAATTGGATGGGCTAAGCTCATATAAAATGCATGAGAGAGCATGCGACCGGTTTCTGCTCTCTTTCAAAGGATCTGTCTGTCGTTTCCTCCCAGACTGCTCTTGCTGGTCACTTTCTTGTTCCAGAAGCTGACTAGATGGGATCTGTCTGTAAAGTTGACTGATGCAAATTTGACGCCAAATTGGCCAATTCGCAAGTTTCGTCGCGAATTTTATCCGATATTAAAACTGTGGGAAGTGTTCGCGATCTAAATTCGTTCCAAGTGTTTAAACATTCGATTGCGGTTTGTGATTCAAGTAACTTTAACGTGTGACACTGTAAAATCAATTTAGAATTTGGGATTTTTAGTTCAAATCAGTGAAAATTTGTGATTTTTGCGCTATTCATGAAGAAGACAATAATAGACAATCTACCGGTTAGATTGCAAGTGAGAAAACTTGATATTTCGACGAAAAAGTAGGGAAACGCAAAGAAGTTTCTAAAATCATTTGCATTGTGAAAATATGCAATAATAGAACGCACCGTCAGCCCACAGGAGTATCATTTCATAGGTAAGTAACAACATAAAATGTAAAAAAAAAAAAATACAATATTTAGAAGTGTTTTTTCACTCAAAATCACTGCTCCCAAGTCATGCATGATTATTTTTACATTTTGGGGCGACCATTTTATTCGACTAGTTTTCGCGTAGTAGCGCCTGCATTTTGGGGGCAAGTTTTACAAGCAATAGCTTGAATAATTTTATTGATGATATCAATTTTATTTCTTTTTCCAGGAGTCTGCTAAATGATACTGGACATACGAATATATGGAGATGAAAAAAAATCAATGGGCAACAATCGGTAAACTGTTTACTTTTATAAATCTCATCTGGATCTCAGACATATTTTTATTTTTGCAGGCAAATGCAACGAGCTTAGCGACAGTATTGATTTCAAGCGCCTCTCTGGATGTGGAAGCTATTTCATCCTCGAAAGTGGAAAGCAGAATACCGGAGTTGTAAGTATTATTCTTTTCCCAAGCCCGGTTATGAAAGGCAGAGGGAGTCGAAAAAGTACAAAAGACTGAACGATTATGATTGTAGTAAATTGAATTTGTAATAACCTTAGAAACAGATTTATTCGTTGGTTATTAAATTTCACTGTATGGTTTCTATTTATCTAACCGATGCTTCGCAAACTAGTCAAGTCTGAAATAGAAGCATTATCTTTCAATTATGCAAATGTAGTTAAGTTTTACATATTCAAATATTTCTAAATTTTAGCTCTCTTTACATCCTTCAACAATTAAATCAAAATAGGAACGCTCGTGGCGCATCTGGAAATGATGATAGAATTCGAGTTAATGTTCCACTCCGGTGTATCATTCTCAAAGCTTTCTCCATTATATTGATTTGACTAAAGGTTAATGATATTGCTAATTGGTAAACAAAACTAGGTTGAGTAAGCATTGGCAGTTTCAGAATGTTTTTATACGCTTTGGTCAGCAGCCTGAATATACTTTCTAAATGTTGCTTTGCTGATTGACTCCAACTATGTACTCCATTATGTAATTTCGTTAGGACAAACGCATTTGGAACAAGTTTCTTGATGTGTATTAGAAAAGACTCATGCCTTCTTAACAATCCTATAATATCATTTGACAAACCAATTTGATCAATAAAATCATTCAAGCCATAATATGCCAGCAAAAACTTGCCCCAAGGTTCAGGGGGTACTGCACGAAAATGAACCGCATAAAATCGTTGTCCCCGAAATACAAACACGATCACTGTCTTTTAGTTTCTATGTTTAATGTTGATACTAACCTATGAAATAAAACTCCTGTAGGCTGGCGGTGGCTCTATCATTGCATGTTTTCACAATGCACATGATTTGAAAAACTTCCTTATACTTTTCTTATATTTCCATCAAAATATAAAATTGTTCTCACTTGTTATTTAACCGATAAATAGTCTTTTATAGTCTTGTCAATGAACAACGCACAAATCACGAATTTTCACTCATTTTAACATGAAAATTACACACCGAACGAGTATGTTTACAGTTTCTCACAGATGAATTTGACAGCGAATGCAAAAAAAATCATCTGATAATATGCAAATTTTTTCTTTTCGTCAGAGAGAAACGATGACAAGAACAAGCAGTGTTCCCTAAGCATCGGGCTGTTTCTGTTCCATTTTCTATTTGCTATTTGCCTCCTCCATTTTCTATTTGCTTTGTGGAGCTCGTAAAATAGGTTGGAACTTTGAGGAACAAGATAAAACTTGAGTGGACATCCATATGTACACGTTAGTTACATTATAACATATCATAAAATATGCGGCAACACTTAAAAGTATAGGCGACGAGAAAGATGTACTCTCCATTAGCATACATGTCATAAAACATCCGTCGCCACGTAAAAGAGCAGGCGACGGGAAACAAATACTCATAATAATAATATACAAGTAATAAAACATCCTTCACCCTGTAATAGACAGGACGCGGGAAAATCCCATTATGTATTAAGGATGGGATTTCTTTTAAGATAAGAATGTAAATAATCTAAGTAGGTAATAAATAGTTAGAGTATTTAAGCCGAGATAATTTAAGTTCTTTCCTCAGTTTAGTTTTGTATTCTCAGATAAGATGAATAAATTGTTAGTTACGTAATTAGTTATAGTTTTTTTTTCTTTAAAGCATTTCTTTCGAAGTTTTAAAGTCTTAATTTGCTGTCGCAACAACCCCTGCAGCCACCTGCCTAACTACGTGTCTCATTGCACTTACCCCTGCGACCGTGATTCTAAAGCTGGTTAAGGGGAGCCCAATGGGTTGTCACAAGAAAGTAAACAAACGCTTATGCAATCTTAAATATGATTTTATTGCAAATAACACCACAAGACCAGAAAAAAGCATTTAATACAAATAAAACATTATGCCTACTTAGGATAGAAACCACTTTCGTATCCATAACCCATCGTTTTCTAGCAGTAACGCACATTACGCTTTTAATTGAGTTCCTCGCTCCAATTTACAATGTCACTGCTTAAAATGTTGTTATCCCTAAACCAGGTGTAATATTCCTTTCACTACTGTCAATATGTACCTTCGGACATGCTCACGAACGAAAAAACGACTAAATTCCGAATCGTATCTCACCCGCCAGGTAAATTTCGCGTCCATATTTAGTTTTCAAATTGACAATCGGACTCCCGAGGGGAGAAATTGGAAATTATTGAAAATGAAATAACAATCAGGCTCAGAACGTGGTCAGAGCATATATACTAACTAGCACCTGCAATCGAGGAGCTGTCAAAATGAAAAGAAAGGCAAGTAAACGTGTAAAAGATGGATTAAAGTTTACCTTGTGTTGGTGAAATTGCAAGCAAATGCAGGTTTTTGTTTACCATACATACGCACTTTTAGTTTTATTTCTCTCCTCCCTAAGTACCGTAAGAAATAAAATTTATTCTAATTGCAGCTGCTATTTAGTAGATATGCTCAGACGTGGTCGTATCATTTCCTATGGAGTTTATATGAGCATAGCCTCTCCATTTGTTCCGCGCCTCAAAGGGTTGGAATAGGCCTTTGAGGAGCAATATAAAACCGGAGTGGACATCCATTATGTCCACGTTGTCGCAACGACCCCTGCGACCGCCTGCCTAATCACGTGTCTCATTGCACCTACCCCTGCGTCCTCGATGCTTTAGATGGTTAAGTCGAATCCAACGGGTTGTCACAAGAAAGTAAACAAACGCTTAAGCACTCGTGAATATGATTTTATTGCAAATAACACTTCACAAAATCACAAAATAGCATTGAATACGAATAAAAATTGCATAGAGCACTCTTCTATGGAATGGTTACCGCTGCACCGATTGCGTTCAAATTTTGTATTCCGGAGCACTTTTTAATTCTAATACCGAAAAGGTGAAGAAAAATCCGATCCAAAACCTTTTTCAATATAATTTTAGTATCGAACTGACAGATGAGGAGCACTACATTTATTCGTCAGTTGACAACCTACACATTTATTCAATTGTGATCAGTTGTTGTCATGTAACACAATTGAAGCATATAACTAGAGAGGTGCCCTTGTCAAGAATAGAAGGTTGCTCTTTCAAAGAATAGAAGGGTGCCCTTCCAAAGAATAGAAGGGTACCTTTCTAAAGAATAGAAGTGCACCCTTCTATTCTCAAGAGGAGCACCTTTCTATTCTATAGAAGGGCACTCTTCAAATGAATAGAAGGTTACCCTTCTATAGAGTAGAAGGAAGGATACAAGAATGCTTCCCTAGAGAATAGACGGATGCCCTTCTATAGAATAGAAGGGTGCACACCTAAAGAATAGAAGGGTGCTCATCTAGAGAAACGAAGGGTGCCCTTTTAGAAAATAGAATCATCGGGGATCCGCCATTTCAAATATAATTTAATGCCTTAAATTCCACCAAAATGATGTTGAAATACAATTCCGATCCAGTTATTTTCTTCAATTGTGTTATAAGACAACATCTGATCACAACTGAATAAATGTGTGGGTTGTCAATTGACGAATAAATGTAGTGCTTCTCATCTGTCAGTTCGGTACTAAAATTAATAAAATTATATTGAAAAAGCTTTTGAATCGGATTTTTCCTCACCTTATCGGTTTTAGAATTAAAAAGCGCTCCGGAATACAAAATTTGAACGCAATCGGTGCCAACCTAAAAATTTATGGTTACTTGCGATAGAAAACACTTTCATATCGATTACCCATCATTTTCCAGCAATAACGAATATTACACTTTTTATTGAGTTCCTCGCTCCGATTTACAATGTCACTGCTTAAAATGTTGTTATCCCTATACCAGGTGCAGAGCATATATACTAACTAGCACCTGCAATCGAGGAGCTGTCAAAATGAAAAGAGAGGCAAATAAACGTGTAAAAGATGGATTAAAGTTTACCTTGTGTTGGTAAAATTGCATGCAAATTCAAGTTTTTGTTTACCATACATACGCACTTTTAGTCTAATTCTCTCTACTCCATAAGTACCGTAAGAAAGAAAATTTGTTCTAATTGCAGCTGCTATTTAGTAGATATGCTCTGACCAGGTGTACTATTACTTTCACTAGTCAGAGCATATACTCGTATACTAACTAGCACCTGTAATCGAGGAGCTGTCAAAATGAAAAGAGAGGCAAATAAACGTGTAAAAGATGGATTAAAGTTTACTTTGTGTTGGTAAAATTGCAAGCAAATTCAAGTTTTTGTTTACCATACATACACACTTTTTGTCTAATTCTCTCTACTCCATAAGTACCGTAGAAAATAAAATTTGTTCTTATTGCAGCTGCTATTTAGTAGATATGCTCTGCTACAGTCAATATGTTGTTACGGACACGTTCCCGGACCGAAAAAACTACTAAATTCCGAATCGTATCTCATGCGTCAGTAAAATTTTGCATCGATGTTTGGTCATCGAATTGAGAGGAAAAATTCGAAATTATTGGAAATGAAATGACAATCAGGCTCAGGAACGCGGTCAGATCAAAACTGACGATAGATACAAGCCATATGGTAGCAATTTGCATATGTATTAGTCGGCCTACTATGGACAAGTTTCCGGTAGCTGTCACCCAACTGCGGCATTAGCAAATGCTTATATTTCGTCATATATACTATTTTCCAAATAAAAAACGTGCCGAACGCATTCCGTGCATGCTATAAATTCACCTTGTATAGCCCATTCTGCTCCTAAACTTTCCAAGACGAGCAAATGAAGCACACGTTTTGCACCTTCGACTGATAGCTCAGCGTTGAGATGTAAACAAACTCCTATAAATTCACTTTGGAAGGTGATAAAAACTAAACGGGTGTAAGAACTGAAATAATTTTCACTTCACGAGGAGCGCTATTGTGTTCTCCGCGGATTATCTGGATTTCACTGTAGAAATCCATCTCTAAGCCGTAAAAAACCTCGAATTTTTGTTGGCAACTCCACAATTCTTCATATAACGCCATGAAAGTTAGCCAGCAAAGTCGGCCTACTAATGGTCATGTGTGTGGTAGTAAGCGCTGCTGCCATATGGCTTGTATCTATCGTCAGTTTTGGGTCAGATCACTTCCTATAGATTTTATATAAGCATAGCCAAAACTGACGTAAAATAGGAAGCCATATGGTAGCAATTCGCATATGGATTGGTCGGCCTACTATGGACAAGTTTCTGTGAGCTGTGAGCAAAGTGTGGCATAAGCAAATGCTTATATCGCGTAATATGTACTATTTTCCAGAATGAAAACGTACGAGACGTATTCCGTGCATGCTTAAAGTTCACCTTACACTCTCCACTGCACTCCTAAACTTTTCAAGCCGAGCAAATGAAGCACATGTTTTGCACCTTCCACTGAGAGCTCAGCGTTGAGAAGTAAACAAACTCACATTTATTCACTTTGGAAGGCACTTTGGAACGGGTGTAAGAACTAAAATAATTTTCACTGTACAAGGAGCGCTATTGTGTTCTCTCTGTACAAAACTTCGAATTTTCGTTGGCACTTCCACAATTCTTCATATACCGCCATGTAAGTTAGCCAGCAAAGTCGGCCTACTAATGGTCATGGGTGCGGTAGTAAGCGCTGCTGCATATGGCTTCCTATCTTACGTTAGCTTTGAGTATAGCCTCTCTATTTGTTCCGTTCATTGAGTAATTAAATAATACTGGAGTGGACAACTACGTGACAATATGGTTGCAACAACCCCTGCGACCACTTTTCCTACTGCTACGCTCTTGTTTACAACCTTAGAGAGAGCCAAATTGCACAAGCAAACATAGCTGCTGCTCAATGTAAACAAATTTTCATACAATTTTTTTTTTTTTTTTTTTTTTTGTGGTAGGGAGGTGAAGGCATTTATGCCCGCCGAGTCTGGCAGTGTGGGACTCCCATGGAGGATACCTTTGGACTACCCACTAAACACCTCCCCTGTCAATCTGAGAACCTAGCCTGGAACCGTTTGACACATTACTTCGGGCCAGGTCTCGTTTTGTTACGCCGTGGGGCGCCTTCAAGCTGGGGAGTCCCTTTCCTAGCGGGAGGGGAGAGGGGAAGAGGAATTGCCAGAAGAGCGATCCCCCAGCCCCAGCGCCTCCGGCTGCTGTGAGTCCCTTTTATATTTTAGGACTGCCCGAGCATAATGTGCCACCTGGTTCCATTTGTCAACCGATTCGAGCATCACCGCAACTATATTATCCGGGGTGAGCTCTCCCGTTTCCCTGTAGAGTTCCCTTCGCAGCCTGGCCCATTTCGTACACGCAAAAAATGTGTGACAGGCATTGTCCTCCTCTCCTGGGCAAAACCGACAATCGGGAGACCGTGACTTGCCGATCTTGTGCAGGTAAGACTGAAAACACCCGTGCCCGCTCAAAAGCTGGGTCAGATAGAAGTCAGTCTCACCATGCTTTCAATTTAGCCACGGTCTCACATCCGGGATGAGGCGCGCAGTCCACCTTCCCTTCGTGCAATTCCTCCAAGACTGCTGCCAATCGTTGAGCGAGCGTTGTCTCTCCTCGCGGACAACCATCTCCCTCGCATCCTCGTTTCGGCGCAGGTAAATAGCGCGGCGCTCTCTAGCAAGGAGGGCGACAGGTATCACGCCTGCAATCACTCTCACCGCCGAGTCGGAGACTGTTGGATACGAAGATGCAATTCTCAGTGCTCCTCTTCTCTGTACCTGTGCCAATCGTTTTCGGTATACCTCCTTGCTGAGAGCGTCGCCCCATACCTCTGCTCCGTACAGTAGCACTGACCCTACAGCACTCATCAAGAGGCGTCTTCTTGATGGGCTGGGTCCCCCTACGTTGGCCATAAGTCGACTCAGGGCCGATATTCCCGAAGCAGCTTTCTCAGCCGTTGCCCTGATTTGCTCAGAGAAACTCATCTTCGAGTCGATCAGTAGCCCCAGGTACTTCACCGCTGGCTTCGATTCGATCTGTATATCTCCAATACTGATCATCCTTACTCTAGGGATTCTCTTTTTTGTCAAGATGACCACTTCGGTTTTCTCCAGTGCTAGACTGAGCCCGCGAGTAGTCATCCAGTCCCTCACTTGGCGCATTAGCATACCTAGCCTAAGTTGCGCTTGTTCAACGGTGCGTCCGGCGACCAGAGCCGCAACATCATCCGCATAGCCGACCAAGCGCGACTCATCTGGCATCTCAAGTCTCAGTAGCCCGTCGTAAGACACGTTCCACAGGTCCGGACCAAGGATAGATCCCTGGGCAACACCCGATGTAATTTTCATCCTTCGTTGGCCCTGTCTCGTGTCGTAGAGCAGGCTTCGGTCCTTGAGGTAGTCCCTCAAAAGCCGCATTAGATATTCTGGAACTTGAAAAGAGTTTTCCAGCGTATCCTGAATATCCACCCATCTAGCGGAGTTGAAGGCATTCCTGACGTCGAGTGTCACCAACAGGACGATCCGTCGCTTGGTGCGACTATATGCCTCTGCCTTTTGGACCGCGTTCACCACCTCTGCAATCGCATCAATGGTAGAACGTCCTGCTCTAAAGCCGTACTGCCGAGGAGATAGGTCCCCAGCAGCACGAATCGCGTCAGTGAGTCTTCCCTTGATGAGTTTCTCTAGCACTTCCCAGCCGTGTCTAGCATGCATAACGGGCGGTATGCAGACGGCGATTCGGGATTTCCCTTCCCCTTGCTGACCAGCACGAGCCTCGCCACCTTCCATCGTACTGGGAAAACCCCGTCCCGTAGGCAAGCGTTGAATGTGCTGAGCAGCAACTCAGGACAATGGTGATAGACGAGCTGCAAAACCTCAGCTGGAACACCATCTGGACCTGGAGCCTTCCTTGCCTTCAGGGAGAGGACTGCCTCCTCCAGTTCCAGCTGTGTGAAGAGTGGGCACTCGACTGCTGTTTCACCATGGACAGCGTCAACACGGACGGGATGGGCGGGAAAGAGTCCCCGCACTATCGCGTCCATCTTTTCCGCGTCATGTATACAAGGCTTCCGTAGGGCACCAAGTTTCCCCATGACCAGCTTGTAGCCAAGGCCCCACGGATCCCTATTTACATCGTCCACGAGGTCTTGCCAGCATCGGGCCTTGCTCTTGTTAATAAGCCTGCGAAGATATTTCCTGCTGGATCTGTATGCTGCTAGCCTAGTGTCTGCCTCCTCCCGTGTTCGCGCCCGCTGGGCCTCTCGCCGAAGTTTGTGACACTCGCTTCTTTGTTCGGCGATCTCGTTTGACCACCAGTATACTGGAGGCTTACCATGTCGGGGTCTCCGGCGGGGCATGGAAGACTCGCAAACAGCTATGATGGTGCTCATAGTTGAGTTCACCAAGTCCTTGGCTGTAGGCCCTCCACACCCTGGCGGAGCTCCCAGCAACGGTGCGCCTGCCGTAAGCGCGTCAGTGAACTTCTCGACGTCCATCCTCCCAGTCCTCCATCCGAGGATTGAAGTTTGGGCATATGCACGCAGAGTGGCACCGTCGTGAATCTCAACAGCTATATACTGGTGATCACTAGCCGAGTAGTCCTCTAGTACTCGCCAGTTGTGTACTCTAGGTACCAGGGACTCCGAAGCGAGTGTCACATCGGGTATGGTTCCTACGCAACCCCAGCGGCGGAAAGTAGGGGTGTTACCAGTATTTAGGACAAAAAGCGCTGTTCTGGCCGCCATGTCCAATATTTGCTTTCCCCTTGGGTCGGATTGTGGCATACCCCATTCGATGGCTCTAGCGTTGAAGTCTCCCCCGACCAGCATGTGGCCCTCTGTGTTCGAGACAGCGTCCTCCAGGGCATCGAGTTTGGTTCGAAAGGATCGCATTGCCTCGTTAGGTGTCAGATAAACACTGAAATATGTTATCCCTGAACACCGCACCCACACAAAACCATCCCCGCGTCCATGGCCCTGCACCTGAAGGCGGGCGCTGTCTCGAACCCAGATGGCCGAGGTACCAGATTTGTCAGGGTACCACGCTTGCGAGTCCTTGTTATGATGTTGCTCGCTCAGCAACAGGAGGTCAGCTTTCTTATCCCTCGCAAACTGCTCAAGTAGGTCCTGGGCGTTTGTGCTTCGGTGCAAATTGACCTGCAGGATACGGATCATTTGAGTATCGATTTGGCTTTAGTTAGGGCCTCCTTGAAAACCCGGCATCTCCCTGTCCCCGGCTCATGTTTGAGGTCGCCGGGTGCTAGCTTAGCGTCCTTGCAAAGAATGCATTTTGCCTCGTTCGTGCACTCCTTCCTTTTGTGCCCCGTTTCACCACATTTGTAGCACAGAGATCTCCTGTCGGGTCCCCTACAGCCATACGCGGTGTGTCCGTATTCGAGGCATCTGAAGCAGCGGATAGGGATCGCTCTTCTCCGTATCCTGCAGATCACCCAACCTATCTTAATTTTGCCCTTCGCCAGGATTTGCTGGGCGTCTTTATCAGCTAGTTCGACAATAGCCATGCGTTGCCCCCTTGTGTTTTCACGCGTCAATCTTGCCTTGACTTCGCTTAAGCTGGGGAACTCCCTCCTAATGGCATCCTCTACTTCAGCTTTGTCCGTGACGCAGTCGAGGTCCCTGATTTCCAGGGTGGCCATTGGTTCAAGCGAGGCAACCGTTGCCGCATCTCCAAGAACCTTTTGAACCGCGTCACGGAATGCATCTTTGTTTGTGGCCTCTGGCCCGAATTCCACCAGCAAGCCGCCGGTCCGGGTTGGTCGAACTGCTTTGATGGCAGTTTTGGTGTCGTCTGGCTTGACCGCTCCTTTAATTTCACGGAGGACATCTGCGTAGGTTCGGCCCTTAGTGGGTTTAATAAGCAGTGCCTCTCGCAAGGGTTTGTGCCGCGGTTTGCTTTTTGTTTTCTGCGGTATAGCGGGGGGCTCCTTGTTCTCTTCGTGGTTGAGCTCTTTGTCTTTTTTTTCTAGGAGTAGCTTTTTGGCCGCTTTTTTCGCTGCCTTGTTTCGCACCACATGGAACTCCTCGCCTGGAGTGTCAACTTCGTTTATGGTCTCATCCTTCCTCCTTTTCTCACCGTCGCCTTCAATTGGGCTACCGGCCATTCTTTTGCTGCTGCTAGGACCCACTGATGCCTCGAGGGAGAGCGTGTCTTTTTGGTGCTTCTCGGCTGCAAGCCACCTCCGCCTGTAGTGCGTTATGCGGCCAAAAAGCTCCTCCAGTTCAAGAATGCCATTCTTGACACTCTTGCCTATGTTTTTCTGCACTTCGCAGGCAGCCCTCAGTTGTTTGACGATATTCCCCGCTTTCCGAGTAAGCCGCTCCTCTTCGGCGCGGTCAAGGGCGATTGTGTTGCCACCTCTTGGGAGAGGCCCCCGTTTCCTAGCCCTTTTGCTTCTATCGCTTGGATCGCGTTTGAAGTGGCGTCGGCCAACGGCAAAACTTCTCCCTCCCCCAGTCTTACACTAGCCTCCGTTGGTGTCGCAACTTGATCCGGATTGTGTACGTCTTGCACTGGGCGCTCCGGGGTGCGCATAGTCCTTCTACTGCGCCCAAAGGCTGCAATGATGCCAGGTTGCACAACGCACTCTGCCTTCTTTCGTTCGTTAGTCCGTCTGTGGTCTGTCTCCGATGATTTAACCTGTGGTGTTGACTTTAACAGTGTTTCTGGGGTTTGCTTCCTCCCCCCGCAATCGGTGACTTGTTTCATCGGTGTTCTTGCCAACAGCGGTTTTTGCCTGAAAGGGTTCTCCGTGCTAGCATCCTGTTTGCTTGTGGTTTCATTTGTTTGCTCCATTTTATTGGGTCCCCCCTCGGAGCCGCTATCTCCGTTCGTGTGTGTAGTCGCCTTTTTGGTCCCATGGTTATCTTTGCAAAGCAGGGAGGCCATGCGAGGGTTGGCACAAGCCCTTATGGGGACAAGTGCTCAGAGCCAGACCAGCGCTAATCGGGAGTCCGTCTCAACCGAACCTACACCACCAACCCAATGGTGCGAACTTCGAACGTACTCCGAGGCCTGCCAAGGTTTTACCGGGACGGAGACGGTATGATAGTTGAATTGGAGCCGTTCACACACGAGTTTCACCTCGGCGCTACTGTGCAAAGCAACTAGGTCCAAACCATCACATCCGCCAGCCCAAAGCGTCAATTCCAGTTCGTTGTCCAAAGCGTAATCCAGATACAATAAGAGGGAACCTCACGGCACCCCCCATATCCTCGGGTCCGTGGGGGCGGCACTCCCCAAAGAATGCTTGCCTCCAAGAATGTTCTTGTCGACCGGCTTTCTCCCTGCGGGAATTTCCTCGGGTACGTGGGGGCGGAACTCCCCAAAGAATGCTAGCCTCCAAGAGTGGTCTTGTCGACCGGCATTCCCCCTGCGGAGTTTCCTCGGGTACGTGGGGGCGGAACTCCCCAAAGAATGCTAGCCTCCAAGAGAGCTCTTGTCGACCGGCATTCCCCCTGCGGGGAAATTTTCATACAATACCAAAAATTTGCTTTCTATTTGAAAAACCTTCAGCATTGTATGAAAAACATGCAAAACATTAATAAAATAACTACTCACTTGTGAAAGGAAACACCTACAGATCCTTTTCCACTATGACTTTTCACGAAGGCACTACATATTTCATTTTGAAATTCTAACTTAATTACACACTGTCACACGTTAAAATAACTTGAATCACAAACTCCAATCGAATGTTTAAACACTTGGTACGAATTTAGATCGCGACCACTTTCCATAGTTTTAATATCGGATAAAATTCGCGACGAAACTTGCAAATTGGCCAATTTGGCGTCCAATTTGCATCAGTCAACTTGACAGTCAGTTCACACCTAGTCAGCTTTTGGAACAAGAAAGTGACCAGCAAGAGGCAGACGGGGAGGAAATGACAGACTGTTCACTGGGAAGAGAACAGAAACCGGTCGCGACTTTGAGAATGGAACACTGGAGTGGAACATCAACTCAAATTTTGTCATCATTTCCCGATGCGCCACGAACGTTGCTCTTCGGATTTAATTTTGGAAGGGTGTAGTCGAAAAAGGGAGCTACAGTTTAGAAATATTTGAAAATGTAAAAGTTAACTGCCATTGCATAATCGATTGATAATGTTCCTATTTCAGACTTGAATAGTTTGTAAAACTTTATTTAGATAAAAAGAAACTCACAGTGACATTTAATAAGCAAAAACTAATTCTGTTCCTTAGGTAATTACAAATTCAACTACTATTAAAACTATAATCGTTCATTCTTTTATACTTTTTCACCTCCCTTTTCCTTTCATAATCGTCTTCAGTGGAATTAAGGTGAAATGTATAATCGTTTTGCTTGACCTTCGCTATGTGTGAGAGAACTACATGCCTTTAAGGTGTACTAATTTGTTAAGATATCGCCTAACAGAAATTTATTCTGATTTTAATTTCGCAATAAAATAGTATTTTGTGTTGATGTATTTTACTGCTATAAGCTTAACTAACAAGCTGAAATGTCGATTGTTGTTCAAGTGCTCACCATATGCAACAAAGAGTTGCTTTCCGATGCATGCCACTTTAACATTTTTAGGTATACTATTTAGAGTAAATAAGTTTCTCGTAGCTGGCAGGAAATTGCCTTACAGTCAGTATATTGCCATAGGCGAGACTTGATCGAATGGATCAAAAATAGCTTAATGATATTTTGATTCAATTTATATGAGAGAACAAATTTGAGCATATATTGGTTATGAGTACGTCGTCTATTACTGTTGAATTTCTCAAACCTGTGATTCATCCCAAAATGAATTATCCTGCGCCCCGATGGTAAATTTATTTCTTTGAAATAGGCTATAAAATTGATCAAAAGTTATAATACAAAATTCGATCTATTTATCCAAAGCATATTTTTGAAGAGTTCATATATCCTTCTGCTTGTTAATATAAAGACTAATTATTTCGAAATTACTTTTATTCATTTTAAAATTCAATAATATAATAAATGGAATTCATTCTATATTTGCCTACAGCTAAAAGCATAATACTAAGAACTCCGGAATTCTGCTTTCCGCTTTCGAGGATGAAATTACTTCCACATCCAGAGAGGCGCTTGAAATCAATACTGTCGCTAAGCTCGTTGCATTTGCCTGCAAAAATAAAAATATATCTGAGATCCAAATGAGATTTATAAAAGTAAACAGTTTACCGATTGTTGTCCATTAATTATTCTTTCGTTTCCATATATTCGTATGTCCAGTATTACCGAAAGATTGTCTCTTATTGTCTTGTTCATGAACAGCGCACAAATCACAAATTTTCACTGATTTTAACTAAAAATCCCACGGCGAACGAGTTTGTTTACGCGGATTCACAGCCGAATTTGACAGCGAATGCAAAAAAATCATATGATAATATGAAGATTTCTCCTTATCGACAGCGAGAATTGATGACAAGAAAAATCAGTGTTCCATTAGCATCGGGCCGTTCCTGTTAGCTACCTGTTCCAATATCGGGCCGTTCCTGTTAGCTACCTGTTCCAAGGGTCGCATGCTCTCTCATGCTTTGAGAATGGAACACTGGAGTGGAACATCAACTCAAATTTTGTCATCAATTCCCGATGCGCCACGCACGTTGCTCTTCTGATTTAATTTTGGAAGGGTGTAGTCTAAAAAGGGAGCCACAGTTTAGAAATATTTGAAAATGTAAAAGTTAACTGCCATCGCATAATTGATTGATAATGTTCCTATTTCAGACTTGAATAGTTTGTAAAACTTTATTTAGATAAAAAGAAACTCACAGCGACATTTAATAAGCAAAAACTAAATCTTTTCCTTAGGTAATTACAAATTCAACTACTACTAAAATTATAATCGTTCATTCTTTTATACTTTTTCACCTTCCTTTTCCTTTCATAACCAGGCTTTGGATCGTCTTCAGTGGAATCAAGGTGAAATGTATAATCGTTGAGCTTGACCTTCGCTTTATGTGAGAGAACTACATATCTTTAAGGTGTAATAATTTGTTGAGATATCGGCTAACAGAAATATATTCTGACTTTAATTTCGCAATCAAAAAGTATTTTGTGTTAATGTATTTTACTGCTATAAGCTTAACTAACAAACTGAAGTGTCGTTTGTTGTTCATGTGCTCACCATATACAATAAAGAATAGCTTTCCGATGCATGTCACTTGAACATTTTTAGGTATACTATTTGGAGTAAATTAAAGTTTCTCGTACGTGGTAGTAAAATGCCTTACAGTTTGTATATTATATTGCTATGGCCGAGACTTGATTGAATGGATAAAAAATAACTTTATAAGATGTTGAACTAATTTGTACGAGGGAACAAATTTGAGAGTACTATTGTTTATAAATATGTTATTTACTACTATTGAATTTCTCAAACCAGTGATTAGTCCTAAAAATCCAACGCTTTTCTTTAAATGAATTAACCTGCGCTCCAATAATAAATTTATCTCTTTGATATAGGCTATAAAATTGATCAAAAGCTTAAATACAAAATTCGTATTTGTACAAAGCATATTTTTGAGGAGTTCATATATCCTACTGCTTGTTAATATAAAGACTAATTATTTCGAAATTACTTTTATTCATTTGAAAATTCAATAATATAATAAATGGAATTCATTCGATATATGCCTACAGTTAAAGGAATCTGCTTTCCGCTTTCGAGGATGGAATAGCTTCCACATCCAAAGAGGCACTTGAAATCAAACCTGTCGCTAAACTCGTTGCATTTGCCTGCAAAAATAAAAATATGTCTGAGATTCAGATGAGACTTATAAAAGTGAACAGTTTACCGATTGTTGTCCATTAATTATTTTTTCATCCCCATATATTCGCATGTCCAGTATCATTTAACAGACATCTGGAAAAAGAAATAAAATTGATTTCATTAATTAAATTATTCAAGCAATATGCTAGCAAGACTTGCCCCCAAAATGCAGGCGCTACTACGCGAAAACTAATCGAATAAAATGGTCGCCATCGTAATGTAAACATAATCATGCATGAATTGAAAGCAGTGATTTTGCATGAAAAAACACTTCCAAATTTTGTATTTTCTTTTCTACGTTTTATGTTGCTACTAACCTAGGAAATGCTACTCCTGTGGGCTGGCGGGTCGTTCTTTTATTACATATATTCACAACGCTCCATATTTTTGAAACTTCTTTGCATTTTCTTAATTTTTCGTCGAAATATAACGTTTTCTCACTTGCAATCTAACCGATAGATTGTCTCTTATTGTCTTGTTGATGTACAACAGATAAATCACGAATTTTCACTGATTTTAACATCCAAATTACACAGCAATCGAGTTTGTTTACGCGTTTTCACAACCGAATTTGACAGCGAATGCAAAAAAAATCATATGATAATATGAAGATTTCTCCTTATCGACAGCGAGAATTGATGACAAGAAAATTCAGTGTTCCATTAGCATCGGGCCGTTCCTGTTAGTTACCTGTTCCAATCTCTCATGCATTTTATCTTTGAGGAACAAGATAAAACCGGAGTGGACATCCATGTGTACACGTCGTCGCAACTACCCCTGCGACCGCCTGCCTAACTACGTGTCTTTTTGCACCTACCCCTGCGACCGTGATTCAAAAGCTAGTTAAGGGGAACCCAATGGGTGGTCACAAGAAAGTAAACAAACGCTTATGCACTCGTAAATATGATTTTATTGCAAATAACACTTCACAGAACAAGAAAATAGCATTGAATACAAATAAAGCATTATGGCGACTTAGGATAGAAAACACTTTCGTATCGATAACCCATCGTTTTCTAGCAATAACGCACATTACACTTTTTATTGAGTTCCTCGCTCCGATTTACAATGTCACTCCTTAAAATGTTGTTATCCCTAAACCAGGTGTAATATTACTTTCACTACAGTCAATATGTACCTCCGGACACGTTCTCGAACCGAAAAAACGACTAAATTCCGAATCGTATCTCACGCGCCAGGTAAATTTCGCGTCCATATTTAGTCGTCAAATTGACAATCTGGCTCTCGAGAGATAAATTGTGGAAATTATTGGAAATGAAATGACAATCATGCTCAGAAGGTGGTCATATCATTTTCTATGGAGCTTATATGAGCATAGCCTCTCCATTTGTTCCGTTCCTCAAAGCATTTTATATGAGCTTAGCCAAAACTTACGACAGATACAAGCCATATGGCAGCAGCGCTTACTACCACACACATGACCATTAGTAGGCCGACTTTGCTGGCTAACTTACATGGCGTTATATGAAGAATTGTGGAGGTGTCAACAAAAATTCGAGTTTTTGTACGGTTTAGAGACGGATTTCTACAGTGAAATCCAGATGATCCGCGGAGAACACAATAGCGCTCCTCGTGAAGTGAAAATTATTTCAGTTCTTATACCCGTTTAGTTTTTATCGCCTTCCAAAGTGAATTTATAGGAGTTTGTTTACATCTCAACGCTGAGCTATCAGTCGAAGGTGCAAAACGTGTGCTTCATTTGCTCGTCTTGGAAAGTTTAGGAGCACAATGGGCTATACAAGGTGAATTTATAGCATGCACGGAATGCGTTCGGCACGTTTTTTATTCGGAAAATAGTATATATGACGAAATATAAGCATTTGCTAATGCCGCAGTTGGGTGACAGCTACCGGAAGCTTGTCCATAGTAGGCCGACTAATACATATGCAAATTGCTACTATATGGCTTGTATCTATCGTCAGTTTTGAGCTTAGCCCATCCAGTTCTTATTAATCTTAGGTTCCGTTCCTCAAAGGAATAGGTAGTTCTTGTGTTGATAGTGTTGATAAATGAATGTCTCGCCCAGGGGAATTCAGCGTCTGGATCATCTTTGTAGCTTAAAATAAAGCAAATTCTGAAGCATTTGTGAGACGCGCCGATATGTCGTTCGTTTGTGCAAGTGAGGATGCGTTAATTTTTGTTTCTATTACATTTAATGTTCATGTCTTCCAGTTTCAAATGAAATACCTGAACAGCCGGTAGTGTCTACGGTTTCTGGAGCTATCTATGAGAAACGTATTATAGAAAAATATATAATAGAGAATGGAAGAGATCCTGTTAGCGGCAGGGATTTAAAAGTTGAAAATTTGATAGAAATCAAGCTGCCTGTTGTTTCTAAGCCTAAACCCGCCGGCGCTACAAGCATTCCGGCAACGCTTAAAACATTACAAGATGAGTGGGACGCTATTATGTTGCATACATTCACTTTGCGCCAACAGCTACAAACAGCTAGGCAAGAGCTGAGCCATGCGTTATATCAACATGACGCAGCTTGCCGAGTAATAGCTCGATTAAATAAAGAAGTAATGGCAGCACGTGAAGCTCTAGCCACGTTGAAACCACAATCTGGTGTTGCTTGCATACCTCAACTAAGTAATTCAACGATAAATGATAATTTAATATCAGCTCAATCTTCGGAGCAAACGGGCATGACCGTGGAAATCATTCGTAGGCTTCAAGAAAAAGCAACAATTTTGACACAGGAAAGAAAGAAGCGGGGTCGCACGATGCCTGACGATTTAATTACCCAAGATCGGATTAAAAACTTCCGGACTTTATCTTCACATCCGGTAAGTAGTTGTTTTTTATAACAAACTATTACTAAGTCCATTGCTCTTTATGGCAGAATCAACATGTGGTATTGTTTTTTTGTACCTCTCAAACAGGGCTCTCTTCAAGTACATAAATGAACTCAAATTCCCATGAGATTACACTGGAATCTCGAACCTTTGCCTAAAAGTTATTCGGCTTTTCCAGGTACCTGTAAGATTGTTACATCAACGCAAAGCAACAAAAGCAGGCTCTGTTTTATCGAATAGTTACCGCTGGACCGATTGGCATGAAATTTTATATTCTGGAGCACTTTTTGATAACAAAACCGATGATGTGAAAAAAAAATTAGATTTAAGCATTTTTAGGGTTTTGTACTAAAATACAAAACCCTATTGCAATCACGACCTGTGTCCGTCTGTATGTCAAAGCACTTTTTCTCCGAAACTATAGAGGCTACAGCCATGAAACTTTGTGGAAAGGTCAGAAGTGGTGACCTCTTGGAAGTGAAAAAATTTTTCAAAGGGGTTTAAGGGGGGGTCTTCCCATATAGGGAGTTGACCCCTCAAAAAAATTTTTCACCATTGGTAGTCGAGTAGGGTGTCATTGGAAAGGTCTCAATGAGATCTTTTCAAAACAGGTCTTAAAATTGCCTTATAAGTACCGAGGGGGGGCAGGGGAAGGGGAAATGTACGAACTGATCTTTTCTGAAAGTTTCATAAAGATCGAATAGTATTTAACGAAGTTATAGCGATTTGAATTTTCCCGTATTACTATGGAACAATGTGCCCTGTATTACTATGGAAACATATGGCTATGGAGCCATATGCGCTTTTTACCGACTTAGACACTACAGCTTTGCTAGGATTTGCATGAAAATTTCAGGAATGATAGATATCATGAGGATGACTACATACAATTGAAACAAGTCGAAGAGGCAGGAGAGAGCTCCTATCAAAAGGGCTTTGTAGCCATTCTAGGATTCGAAAAAATAGGCCATGAATCGATGCTTACAGTACAAAGGAGTGGCCCCTGAAAAAAATTTCATGAAAGGTAGCCGATATGAGTATCAAATGAAAGTTCTCTATGAGAGCTTTTCAAAACAGTTCTTAAACTGACAGTTTTTGCTTCAGTGGGGGCACAGAGAGGGGGGGAAATACATGAAAAATGTGTTTTCTCCCTCGCGAATTTACACCCGTGATCTAAAAAAATTTGAAAAAATTATCAAGCGAAATATTTATGGGTATAATTTTAACAAATACCTCAGAATTAAAAAATTTTTTCAACTTAGTTAATAATAGTATGATCCTCGAACATGACGTGTTTCTTAATTTTATTCGTTGCTGGTTACGGCATTTTGTAAGTTGAGTACAAACCCCTTCTGACATGAGCATAGGTCTGTCTACCCAACTTGTTTTAATTAAATTTAATGTTTTTTACTTTTGGTGTGACAGAGACAGATAAGAAACACAACATTCTTTCGTCAGTTCACAGCTACCGAATTTATTTCCTTTAGAAGGGTGTCTTTCTAAAGCAAAGAACGGTGTCCTACAAAACAGACGAGTGCCCTTCTACAAAATAGGCGAGTGCGCTTCTAAAGTAGAATAGTTTACATCGAATGTCTCCTCACCTTGTCTATACTAACAGAAGTCGAATGGCGCTGAAATAGTTTAAGTGGCAAATATATCAAGGTGAGCAGGCATTCGGTGTTAACTGTTCTTCTTTAGAAGGGCAACCGTTTAAAGCTACCAAATTTATTTCCTTTAGAAGGGTGGCCTACAAATACCCTTCTAAAGGAAATGAATTTGGTAGCTTTAAACTGACGAAATAATGTGGTGCTTCTTATCAGTCATGTCAAAACTAAAATACATTAAATTTAATTGAAAAAATGCTTAAATTTTTTTTTTTTTCACCTCATGGGCTTTATAATCAAAAAGTACTCCGGAACATAAAATTTCAGCCCAAGCGGTCCAGCGGTAAAAATTCGATAAAACAGTGCTTCAACCCCGAAAGTGTCTGTCCTTTTATAATGTATAACTTCATTGATTACATTACTTTTAATTACGCTTATTCTTTTGAGAAACTTAAAATAACTGAGCTGTGAGGATGCTTGATAGGCATTTATTATATTGTGTTTTCCTTCAATTATATTACTGATATTCAGTGTTTGTAATTTAATTCACTAGATAAGTTCATTGCACCATTAAAACATTAACATATTTTGTATGGCTTATAATCACCCTGTAAACAAGTTGCATTGATGACTAGATTGTAATTCCACAATGTTTCTTTGACAGTAAAAATAAATTCCGTGCAAGTTATCAGAAACTCATAAAATAGTAGATATCGAAATATAAAACAGCTTTGTGAGAAAATAAAAAACAAAAATCCAAACGACTTTTTTTTTTTTTTGTGGTAGGGAGGTGAAGGCATTTATGTCCGCCGAGTCTGGCAGTGTGGGACTCCCATGGAGGATACCTTTGGACTACCCACTAAACACCTCCCCTGTCAATCTGAGAACCTAGCCTGGAACCGTTTGACACATTACTTCGGGCCAGGTCTCGTTTTGTTACGCCGTGGGGCGCCTTCAAGCTGGGGAGTCCCTTTCCTAGCGGGAGGGGAGGGGTGAAGAGGAATTGCCAGAAGAGCGATCCCCCAGCCCCAGCGCCTCCGGCTGCTGTGAGTCCCTTTTATATTTTAGGACTGCCCGAGCATAATGTGCCACCTGGTTCCATTTGTCAACCGATTCGAGCATCACCGCAACTATATTATCCGGGGTGAGCTCTCCCGTCTCCCTGTAGAGTTCCCTTCGCAGCCTGGCCCATTTCGTACACGCAAAAAATGTGTGACAGGCATTGTCCTCCTCTCCTGGGCAAAACCGACAATCGGGAGACCGCGACTTGCCGATCTTGTGCAGGTAAGACTGAAAACACCCGTGCCCGCTCAAAAGCTGGGTCAGATAGAAGTCAGTCTCACCATGCTTTCGATTTAGCCACGGTCTCACATCCGGGGTGAGGCGCGCAGTCCACCTTCCCTTCGTGCAATTCCTCCAAGACTGCTGCCAATCGTTGAGCGAGCGTTGTCTCTCCTCGCGGACAACCATCTCCCTCGCATCCTCGTTTCGGCGCAGGTAAATAGCGCGGCGCTCTCTAGCAAGGAGGGCGACAGGTATCACGCCTGCAATCACTCTCACCGCCGAGTCGGAGACTGTTGGATACGAAGATGCAATTCTCAGTGCTCCTCTTCTCTGTACCTGTGCCAATCGTTTTCGGTATACCTCCTTGCTGAGAGCGTCGCCCCATACCTCTGCTCCGTACAGTAGCATTGACCCTACAGCACTCATCAAGAGGCGTCTTCTTGATGGGCTGGGTCCCCCTACGTTGGCCATAAGTCGACTCAGGGCCGATATTCCCGAAGCAGCCTTCTCAGCCGTTGCCCTGATTTGCTCAGAGAAACTCATCTTCGAGTCGATCAGTAGCCCCAGGTACTTCACCGCTGGCTTCGATTCGATCTGTATATCTCCAATACTGATCATCCTTACTCTAGGGATTCTCTTTTTTGTCAAGATGACCACTTCGGTTTTCTCCAGTGCTAGACTGAGCCCGCGAGTAGTCATCCAGTCCCTCACTCGGCGCATTAGCATACCTAGCCTAAGTTGCGCTTGTTCAACTGTAATGTGACGCCTGCGCCCAGGAATCGAAGTGATTCCGATCCCGAACCCTTGTAACCTGCCAGATGGATATGTCCTCGAAGTGCCAGCGGACTTCATCTGTTGTGCGGATATCGTTGTGCAGAAAATATTTTTTTTCTGTCCAAATATTTATATCCGTGGATATAAATATTCGAAATATAGAATTAATCCAACCCCGGCACATTTCGAGACATACACATCTGGAAATGCCCCTCCACCGTGGCCATCGAGAAAACTATGCCACTGGCGACATCTGAAGAAGCACATTTCCGCCATATGAAGTGCCATTCCACGCACATATGTTTTGTCCGAGGTGACAACCGGAAATTTCGACAGCACATGGAGGCGCTAAACGTCATCATAAAGTTCTTCGTGATAATATCGAAGGTATTACAAAACCAGCTATACGTCGTTTGGCGCGACGTGGTGGAGTGAAACGTATTCCCTGTTAATCTATGAAGAAACGCGTGGTGTGCTTAAAGTGTTTTTGGGAAAACGTATTCGTGAGGCAGTGACATTCACCGGAGCAGAAAAATTAGGAAAGAGGTTAGTTTAGTTAATAACTAATTAGAAAAGTTTAGCAATATTTTGTCTGGTCTGCAGCGGAAGGCAGGGCGTTTATCTCATCCAATCAATCCCATCAATCCAAGGTATCGACCGATAAATGAGGGTGTTGCTGAACTGGACGCCTCGCAACATCCCAACAGATGCCTGGTCGAGGAAGGTGACATATTTATGGATAAACATACAGACGGATCTTTGGAGGTTAGCAAGTGAGTTTTATGTTGAAATATCGGCAGTGCCCACGTCATTCATTTGACGGAATAAGTTCCGGGCAACCGGAATCGCTGCCATAGTGGAGTTTAGGCGCAGAGTTTCGGATATAACGAAACCTTGGTAATTAAGTATCTGATGCAACATTGCTCACTATGAAAATTTCTCACCTAAATGCATCTCATCAACTCTGAAGGCGAGTAAAGTAGGCAAATTAGTTAGATCGCCGAAAATATGTTTACCCGCGGTTTGTGTTGTATGCAATGCCGAGGTTGAGAGCAGGTGACAAATATTGGGGGTCATAATATGATCAACTCAATTAGTACATGATTGATTTAGAAACATCTCAATAACGAGGAATTAATTGAGTTTATATGAGAAGAGAATTATTGATTAGTGTTCCCGATGTTTTTGATATCTAAAATTATTTGCAAGAATTTAATTTCTATCGAAATATTCAATGCCTAGTTCAATTTAATAATATAGGTTAGTTTATTATATATTATTTTTAAATGTTAGGTTTTTTTTTGTGTTTTTATATTTCAATAGCAATTAATCCAAACAACATTATTTTGAAGAGCATGTGAAATTATTTGACCTGCGAGGAAATGACATTTAGAATACTTGATTATTTTGAAATATCAAATTATGTTCAGTTCCAAATTTTAAGGACTAATCAATTCACCATCATTACTTTCAAGTAGAAAAATTAAAAGGCCTTTTAAATTTTTCTAAATTAAATCTACACTATTAATTCTGTAATGCGGAAGTCTACAGAAGATTCATCCTCGCTCAATATGAAAATTGTTTTACAGATCTAGCTTCGTGAAGACATTTTGCATATGTCAAAAAAAACATACGTCTCAGTGAATTTTTGAAAAAAAAATTGAATTTTATATTTGAAACCATATTTTGCATGCTCAGGAGCGTTAAAAAAGAAAATGAAATAGCAACAAAATCCCCCAGAATCAATTTCGTGGTAATTTTAGAGGTGGTAATAATTGGTAATCAAATGTAATTAAAAACAAAGTGAAATTGAAACAAACGAAGGCCGAGTTTTGAAAGAACATAATTATAGAATGTTTTTAAATTGCATTGAAACGAGTAGAAAATTACTACCAAAAAAATGCGATATTTGTGTACAAATGAACTAGTGTGTGGATGCGAGAGTGCACGGTTGAATTTTTAGATAAATACGAGTATAAGTAATGTAAAATCTTTGGGCATAAAATTAATATTTTGTTTGTACAAAGAAAGTTATTATTGAACATAATCGAAGCTTCTATAATTGAATTCGGATGAGATCTCACGAAAAACAAAGTATAATTAACTGTGTGTTTGGTTTAGGAGTGTGAAATGATAATTGAGTTGTTTTCACTATATTCAGAAATGAAGAAAAAAAAATGTTTTTAAAAGACGTAACTATGTTCAGAAGTAATTGCTTAGTAATATGTAGTCTTTAAACTGATGCGAGTGTTGATATTGTGTGTAAATAGTATTTGAAATTTTCGTTCCTTCAATGAAGTTTAATCTAAGATTTTAATACATTCATTCATTCTTTATTGATGAACGTTAGTGGAGAGAAAATACTTACGAGCATTGTAAAAAGTTATGAATCCTTAGGGATAAGATGTTATTTCTTCATTTATCCAAGAGCGTGAAAATCCCTCAAATGTTAGAAAGGAAATCACTTGAAACTAATATGCGAATAGTTTTATTGTATTGGAATTACATAGTAAGTCAAGTAATGCAGGGCATTTAGGGATTTTAATTTTAAAATTGACATTCATCTATAAGACTTTGAGTAATCGGAATAAAATTCATACTATTCAAGAGCAAAACCTCTTGTTCACCTTAAAGTTTAAAGTAGCTTCTAATTTCAGATCAAAAAAAAACAATGTTTACAAGCAAATATCAATATTTCTCTTTTCCTTATATCGGCTCTTAAATTAAAAGTCTGTTTTTGTTTTGCTTGAACCAAAGCATTCTTCAAACTATTCGTGGTTCATCTAGGAAATCATCTTTTTCACTTGATTTTAAGGTTTAGGGTGCGTGTGAATGGATTTTATTTCCAAAATGTTCATATGAACTTGCGCCCTTTTAAGACTTATAAACAATACACAGCTAGAGTGATAGTTCTAATAACCTGCTTGTTTGCACCAGGAGATATAGGATAGTTCCCCCCAAAATTTCATATAGCATAAAACATATTACTGCATTAGAATTTAGTTCAGTAGAATGCATAAATTGCTGTAATACCCACTAATCAAACATGAACGTATATGACTGGTTATTAAAAATAACAGGGTTCTAGATAGCTTGCTATTTCATTTTTCTTTTGAGGTTTCATGGTTTTCCTTTTAGAAAAAGTTTAATATATATATTCAGTAATACTGCATTCATCATTGTGACGCGATTATTTGCATATTGTATAAAAATGTGCGTTATTCTCTTTTTGTGTGTTGCATTCTAGGGTAAACAGATATATTAAGGATTTCTCTGTATAATTATAACCAACGCAAATTTAAATTGAAAATAAGATGAATTGCTAAAGTAACCCACGACTTTCCTTTTCAGTGACTCTTCTTTTTCAGGGGGAACGGAGAGTGTATGGTAGGTATGTCGTCGCGAGGGTAGGGTTTCTGCAAATCCGCTGAAGTCGGTTTCGCGTCGCGCGCGGTACGCGGTACCTTTGTTTGTTTCGTCATTTCCTTAGAGTAGTTTCTTTCGATTTAATTTCGAGTAGCCTATTTTTCGGTACCGCGTCGGTGAATCGGTAACGCGCCTATGGGATTTTGTAGCGTTTTTTTTTGATTTGAGATCTGTGGATAGATCGCATCCAGACTTAACGTAATGTAGGTTTCTCGTTCTGGATGAGTAATTGTTGACGCGTTTAGAAAACGGGCAATTTCAGGTGACTGAAATATTGTAATTGAGCGTAATCCATTCGGAGACCCGCGACCGAAATCCTCTCCGAACTAGCTGGCCGACAAGCAGTCACCGCGTGAATGGATTACGGTGCACGGATTGGTTGACCTGTTGGTACCATCCGTTGGCACTACTCAGACTTAACGTCTAGAACCGATGAGAGGTCGGTTCCGCGTTCGAGTTGAAGGTAGGAAAATCATTACAAATGGCGCCCAACGTGGGGCCCAAACAACATCCTAATGGGGAAAGAACTTCGCGTCTTCTGACGAGTTGGTCCTTTACGGAGGATGTAAGGTACTTTGGTACTCGAGTCCCACTATCAGGAGCAGTGGAATTGTGTGATACACATTAGAGGTCGCTTCACGTGAGTTGTAGCTTCCGCTCTCCTTTGCTTGATTTTGCTTTCGCGACAGAATCCTTCCGATGTGTTGTCCCAGGTTAACCCCTGTAAGGACCTTCTATTTTCTTGATGGAACTGCCAGTCTGATGGGTTTACCTATCAGCATGGACTCTCAAGAAAATAGAAGGCTACCTTGCCTTTATGTCGCGGAAGGATTCTAACTATTTCTTATGCGTGTTAGACGAGTGGTATCGGTTCAACGTTCGATGGCGTATGCTGGAGTTGCGAAGCCCGGAATGCTTCCACGCGTCGGGAATTTTGACCGCGTACAAAGTCGTTACGGTAGCTCTACCACTTGTCTCGTCGAGTCACTTTAACGTAGTTTAGAGACGGTTTTTTTGTAATGTATGTGGGTTATGGGGTAATTTTCGTAAATCGACCGAAGCACCCTTTCTTCGGCAGAATACCACGCACTCTCTTTTCCCGTTGGAGGAGTCGACCACTGAAAAGGAAAGTGTATCAAATAATTTTTTTTTCTCCTATCATTATATTAATAGCTCGCCACTATCGGCCACTCAATTAACATTAAATTCTTTTTTTTTTCACTCATATAATAGGAATAAGTATATTTTATATATATTTTTTTTTTTTCTTCTTCTCTCGTTTCATACTAGCAACCACCCATAATAAACCCACACAAAATGGCAACGAAGCGGACGCCCGATAAGCGGTGGACCCGGTCCAAAACGGTCCAACCCGCGAACTGTGGAATCTGTTTCGAGGACGTAGTGGAGGGTGTACACAGCGTGCGATTGGATTGTGGACATTTATTCCATCGTGCCTGTGTACAACAGCTCCTCCTCACGTCAGAACTGTGTCCCTTATGCCGGCGACCCATAGATCGGTCTGCCCTAGACGTCCCCATCGGAACGCCCCTACCAACGCGCGGAGCAGTGGCGAAAGGAGCTCCAGAAGCCGAACCGTCACAACCACTCTTAGACCTGCAAGGAGCAGTAGGCGGTGAAGTTCCGGCTGCGAGTGTCGTGTCCGAGGTGACAACCATGCCGTCCGCCCACTCCATTGACACCCTCGTGGCGTTGATGAGGGATATGTCGGAGAGGATTGGCAACCTGGAGGGAAAGATCCAGAATCTCCCGTTGAGCCAACCACCCAGCCGCGTGAGAACTCCGCTTGGCTGGGAGCCAAATCCCAGTGTGGCGATGCCCCACTCCCGACAATCCGAGCAATGGGTCCCACCTCCAAGGAACTCGGGAATGGATCCCAGAGCTCCCGAATACAGACCGCGACACAGTACCGGACCTCCGTTGTTACCTCCAGCCCCCGAGGCAGTTCAGTACAACAGGTCAGTAGAGGATGTGATTCCCCCCGGGAACGCATTGGCACCTTTTCGAGACCCGACGCCTCGTATCATGGAGAGTTGGCGCCTGAACTTTACAGGGTTCAACGATATGATATCGGCGGACCGGTTCCTTTTCCGGATTCAGGCGTTGGTGTCCAGCACCCTGGGAGGGGATTCCTCGGCCTTCCTCCGGCATGCACATCTTTTGTTCAGCGGCGACGCTGCCGACTGGTACTGGAGCTTTAAAGAGTCAACGCCACGTCCCACTTGGCACTCTTTCAGTGCAGCCTTCCGCAATCGATTTGAGGATGGCTTCACTGAGAGAGAGCTAAGAGAGCAAATAAAGAAACGGAAACAAGGCGCTCACGAACCGTTCGACCAGTACTACACCAGTATAGTGAGATTGAGCACTCGCCTGCGAAATACCATGCCCGAGGACGAATTAGTAGAAATTATCAGAGAGAACATGCGCTGGGATCTCCAGAACAGCCTGCTACATTTTCCCATCAACACCATACAGGGATTGCGCCTCCATGCGCGTAGGCAAGAACACTTGGATGAGCGACGAGGTACCTTCCGTCCACAACCTCGCATAACGGGACCAAATCCCCGAAATCATCACACCGCGGAGTTGATGGCAGCGGACCACCTGCTTGCTGATCCAGTACCAGTACCGAGGAGCGGAGCACCACCGGAGCTTGAGGACCCAGCATTGATTAATCGACCCTCCCTTGAAGCAATTACTAGCCCGACGGTCTGTTGGAACTGCCGACAACCGGGACATCGGTTCTATGCATGTCCAGCGGAGCCAACGCTTTTCTGCTACCGTTGCGGGAAGGCCGACACATACGCACCTGACTGTGCAAATTGCAAAGGGCGAAAAAACTTGCCACCGAGTGCCGCGACCACCCGTCGGCACTCCTAGACCCCGGACGAACAAATCCAGACCCCATCACCAGCTATGACCCAGCTCCCAACATGACTCCAACTCTGCTGACTCGCACCGCTAACCACAGTTCTCCCGAAGTTCCACAACCGACGCCGTCCTTCGCCGAGGCCAACGCGCAGGGAAAGGATAGCGAGACGAATGTTCCTTGGCATGTAAAACCTTTTCATGTTAGGTTGCGGAATTATTTGGCTACTCGACAGCGCATCTTCCATGAGGAATTGGCCACAAATGTCCCACCGCGAAGCAAGCGAGCCACGCGTCGGATGCGGAGCTTCTGGAGAAAAGTCAGGCAGTCGAGGAAAGTGTTGAAGGACATATACTTAGACGAATTATTGAGGGATGATGTTCGGCCATATGCGTCAGTACACCTCCTGCAAAAACGAGTATCAGGCTTAGTCGATACGGGAGCCAGTGTGAATTGCATCTCTGCCGAGTTTGCAGGGGAGGTACTGGCAAAGCACGCGGACCAAATCCGTCATTTCACCTCCTGGTTAAGCACGGCGGACGGAACTCGTCACTCTGTAGTGGGAAAAATTATGACGGATGTCACCTTTAAAGGGGTAACTAAACTTATGGAATTTTTCATCATACCTCAGTTAACCCAGAATCTTTATTTAGGAGTGGATTTCGTTCGAAAATTTAACTTGGCCCCGGCACTATTTTCCAGTTCGACCCTGGAGTCCGTCACCACCGTTCCTGACCAATCTCAACCCACTAACTTATTACGGCATACACTGGATGTAACTCAGCAACTGCGTCTCGACTCGGCTATATCGGCTTTTCCCTCGCACGAGAAGGAAGGTCTCGGGCGGACTGCTCTGGTGTTCCACACTATAGATGTGGGGGATGCTAAACCCATAAAACAGAGACATTTCGCCATATCTCCGGCGAAGGAAAAATCGTTATATGCCGAAGTGGATCGAATGCTAGCATTAGGCGTAATCGAAGAATCACAGAGCGCGTGGGCTTCCCCAGTCACCTTAGTGGTCAAGCCGAACAAGGTCCGGTTATGCTTAGATGCCAGACGCTTGAACGCCGTCACAGTCAAGGACGCATATCCTCTACCGTTGATCGAAGGCATTTTGAGTCGATTGCCTAAAGCCCATTTCATCACGAGCTTAGACCTCAAGGACGCCTTCTGGCAAATTCCTTTAGACCCCGGTTCAAAGGAGAAAACAGCCTTCACAGTCCCAGGCCGGCCCTTATATCAATTCGTGACCATGCCATTCGGATTGTGTAATGCCCCCCAAACAAGGACGCGCCTTATGGATAAGGTGATACCACCTCATTTGCGGCACCAAGTTTTCGTTTACTTGGACGATCTGTTGCTTATAACCGAGACCTTTGACGAACACATCGACCTGCTTCAGGAGGTGGCTCTACACATCCGGAGGGCAAGATTAACCATCAACATAAGGAAGAGCCAGTTCGTGATGACGGAGGTGAAGTATTTAGGTCACATCATTGGGCATGGGCATATCAAGACCGATCCGGAAAAGACTCAAGCGATTGACGTTTTTCCACTACCCAAGACCACCAAACAGTTACGCCGATTCTTAGGGTTATGCGGATGGTACCAGCGTTTTGTACGTGACTATGCCACCATTACCACTCCTTTGACCGACATGCTGCGTAAGGGACGTAAATTCGTCTGGGAAGAGCCCAGCTTGCGAGCCTTTGAAGAGCTAAAGAAGAGTCTGACTACGGCCCCCGTACTGCACAGCCCGGACTTTGACAAACCGTTCTCAATCCATTGTGACGCGAGTCAACATGGGGTGGGAGCAGTCTTAGTCCAGGTTGCACAAGACGGCGAGGAGAGACCTATAGCCTTCATGTCTCACAAGCTGAACCCAGCCCAGCGAAATTACACGGTCTCCGAGCAAGAATGTTTAGCCGCGGTGTTGGCAGTGAAACGCTTCCGAGCCTATGTGGAGGGACACACCTTTGAAATCGTTACGGATCACGCTTCTCTGAAATGGCTAATGAGCCAGACTGATCTCAACGGCAGATTGGCCAGGTGGGCACTGAAACTACAGGCATTTGACTTCACAATTCGCCACCGAAAAGGAAGCCAGCATGTAGTCCCCGACACCCTATCCAGAATGTTCGCCCCTGAAGGAGCCGAGTTGGTCCAAGAGGACGACAGCGCCCAATTGATCGATCTGGACCATCCTGCCTTCAAGTCAGCCAGCTACACCCAACTGATTCACACTATCCAGAATCAACTGTCCCAGCTTCCTGAACTGCGGTTGACGGATGGATTCATTTACAAACGGATGGGACACGCATCCGGAGACCCCATACAAGAAGAAGAACAGTGGAAGTTGTGGGTGCCCGAAGAATTAACCACTGATCTTATCAGACGGGCTCATGACCACCCATCAAGTGCGCACGGCGGATACGGTCGTACACTTAGGCGGTTGAAAACCTGTTTCTTTTGGCCTAAGATGGCACAACAGATAAAAGCGTACGTAGCCTCCTGTGAGCTATGCAAATGCACTAAGGCGCCCAACACCATTCTTCGGCCACCCATGGGTAAGGTTGAGGTCCCTGAACGCGTGTTCCAGCGCTTGTACATTGATCTTATCGGTCCTTACCCTCGATCTGCTTCTGGTCACACGGGAGCTGTCGTGGTCCTGGACCAGCTCTCCAAATTCCCTATCATAGAGCCACTACGTAACATGCACACTGGACCAATAACCAGCTTTTTGGAGAACCGAGTCTTTCACATGTTTGGAGTTCCGGAGAAACTTGTCTCCGACAATGGGGTCCAGTTCACCTCCAGCAAGTTCCGAGACCTAATGTCCAAATACGGCATCATCCACCAACGAACTGCCGTCTATTCACCACAAGCCAACGCATCCGAACGACTGAATCGTACGCTCATAGCGGCCATTCGCGCCTATGTCCACCCGAATCAGAGGGACTGGGATCGCAAATTGTCCGCCATCACTAGTGCACTGCGCTCGTCGTACCACGCCACGACCGGCATTTCGCCGTATTTTGCAGTGTTCGGTCAGTATATGATCTGTCATGGGAGCGCTTACCGGCTATTGCGGCAGCTGAAATCGCTAGAGGACCCAATCGTGGTTCTAGAACCGCACGAAAAGCTCCAACTTCTGCGAGATCAACTGCGGGAGAAGATTGAAGAAAGTAGACGGATGGGAGAGGAGCGGTACAACTTGCGATCTCATCCTTCTGGCTTTAAGGGCGGCGACGAAATATATCGTCGAAACTTCCGACAGAGCGATGCCACCCGCCATTACAATGCCAAACTAGACAAGAAATTCGTGAAGTGTCGAGTCATGCAAGTCATAAGCCCCACCCGATACCTCATCGCGGACATGACTGGTAAGACCCTGGGAATTTACCACGCAAAAGACCTTAGACGATGAAGTGCAACTAATTCCCACGAGAAACCTTGGCTTATCCCAAATCTCTGCCTAGACGAAGGCCTCCGAATAACACCTGACTCCCTACTTTATAGTCACTGTCGAGTCCTCACGAACAGGGTTGTAGCCTATCCTTCGAAACGGATCTTCGACCCGCCACGTCCCTAACCAAGACCTGTTACCAAGGAGACGGGATCGTAATTACTTCGATTTTGGGGGGGGGAATGTGTAATGTGACGCCTGCGCCCAGGAATCGAAGTGATTCCGATCCCGAACCCTTGTAACCTGCCAGATGGATATGTCCTCGAAGTGCCAGCGGACTTCATCTGTTGTGCGGATATCGTTGTGCAGAAAATATTTTTTTTCTGTCCAAATATTTATATCCGTGGATATAAATATTCGAAATATAGAATTAATCCAACCCCGGCACATTTCGAGACATACACATCTGGAAATGCCCCTCCACCGTGGCCATCGAGAAAACTATGCCACTGGCGACATCTGAAGAAGCACATTTCCGCCATATGAAGTGCCATTCCACGCACATATGTTTTGTCCGAGGTGACAACCGGAAATTTCGACAGCACATGGAGGCGCTAAACGTCATCATAAAGTTCTTCGTGATAATATCGAAGGTATTACAAAACCAGCTATACGTCGTTTGGCGCGACGTGGTGGAGTGAAACGTATTCCCTGTTAATCTATGAAGAAACGCGTGGTGTGCTTAAAGTGTTTTTGGGAAAACGTATTCGTGAGGCAGTGACATTCACCGGAGCAGAAAAATTAGGAAAGAGGTTAGTTTAGTTAATAACTAATTAGAAAAGTTTAGCAATATTTTGTCTGGTCTGCAGCGGAAGGCAGGGCGTTTATCTCATCCAATCAATCCCATCAATCCAAGGTATCGACCGATAAATGAGGGTGTTGCTGAACTGGACGCCTCGCAACATCCCAACAGATGCCTGGTCGAGGAAGGTGACATATTTATGGATAAACATACAGACGGATCTTTGGAGGTTAGCAAGTGAGTTTTATGTTGAAATATCGGCAGTGCCCACGTCATTCATTTGACGGAATAAGTTCCGGGCAACCGGAATCGCTGCCATAGTGGAGTTTAGGCGCAGAGTTTCGGATATAACGAAACCTTGGTAATTAAGTATCTGATGCAACATTGCTCACTATGAAAATTTCTCACCTAAATGCATCTCATCAACTCTGAAGGCGAGTAAAGTAGGCAAATTAGTTAGATCGCCGAAAATATGTTTACCCGCGGTTTGTGTTGTATGCAATGCCGAGGTTGAGAGCAGGTGACAAATATTGGGGGTCATAATATGATCAACTCAATTAGTACATGATTGATTTAGAAACATCTCAATAACGAGGAATTAATTGAGTTTATATGAGAAGAGAATTATTGATTAGTGTTCCCGATGTTTTTGATATCTAAAATTATTTGCAAGAATTTAATTTCTATCGAAATATTCAATGCCTAGTTCAATTTAATAATATAGGTTAGTTTATTATATATTATTTTTAAATGTTAGGTTTTTTTTTGTGTTTTTATATTTCAATAGCAATTAATCCAAACAACATTATTTTGAAGAGCATGTGAAATTATTTGACCTGCGAGGAAATGACATTTAGAATACTTGATTATTTTGAAATATCAAATTATGTTCAGTTCCAAATTTTAAGGACTAATCAATTCACCATCATTACTTTCAAGTAGAAAAATTAAAAGGCCTTTTAAATTTTTCTAAATTAAATCTACACTATTAATTCTGTAATGCGGAAGTCTACAGAAGATTCATCCTCGCTCAATATGAAAATTGTTTTACAGATCTAGCTTCGTGAAGACATTTTGCATATGTCAAAAAAAACATACATCTCAGTGAATTTTTGAAAAAAAAATTGAATTTTATATTTGAAACCATATTTTGCATGCTCAGGAGCGTTAAAAAAGAAAATGAAATAGCAACAAAATCCCCCAGAATCAATTTCGTGGTAATTTTAGAGGTGGTAATAATTGGTAATCAAATGTAATTAAAAACAAAGTGAAATTGAAACAAACGAAGGCCGAGTTTTGAAAGAACATAATTATAGAATGTTTTTAAATTGCATTGAAACGAGTAGAAAATTACTACCAAAAAAATGCGATATTTGTGTACAAATGAACTAGTGTGTGGATGCGAGAGTGCACGGTTGAATTTTTAGATAAATACGAGTATAAGTAATGTAAAATCTTTGGGCATAAAATTAATATTTTGTTTGTACAAAGAAAGTTATTATTGAACATAATCGAAGCTTCTATAATTGAATTCGGATGAGATCTCACGAAAAACAAAGTATAATTAACTGTGTGTTTGGTTTAGGAGTGTGAAATGATAATTGAGTTGTTTTCACTATATTCAGAAATGAAGAAAAAAAAATGTTTTTAAAAGACGTAACTATGTTCAGAAGTAATTGCTTAGTAATATGTAGTCTTTAAACTGATGCGAGTGTTGATATTGTGTGTAAATAGTATTTGAAATTTTCGTTCCTTCAATGAAGTTTAATCTAAGATTTTAATACATTCATTCATTCTTTATTGATGAACGTTAGTGGAGAGAAAATACTTACGAGCATTGTAAAAAGTTATGAATCCTTAGGGATAAGATGTTATTTCTTCATTTATCCAAGAGCGTGAAAATCCCTCAAATGTTAGAAAGGAAATCACTTGAAACTAATATGCGAATAGTTTTATTGTATTGGAATTACATAGTAAGTCAAGTAATGCAGGGCATTTAGGGATTTTAATTTTAAAATTGACATTCATCTATAAGACTTTGAGTAATCGGAATAAAATTCATACTATTCAAGAGCAAAACCTCTTGTTCACCTTAAAGTTTAAAGTAGCTTCTAATTTCAGATCAAAAAAAAACAATGTTTACAAGCAAATATCAATATTTCTCTTTTCCTTATATCGGCTCTTAAATTAAAAGTCTGTTTTTGTTTTGCTTGAACCAAAGCATTCTTCAAACTATTCGTGGTTCATCTAGGAAATCATCTTTTTCACTTGATTTTAAGGTTTAGGGTGCGTGTGAATGGATTTTATTTCCAAAATGTTCATATGAACTTGCGCTCTTTTAAGACTTATAAACAATACACAGCTAGAGTGATAGTTCTAATAACCTGCTTGTTTGCACCAGGAGATATAGGATAGTTCCCCCCAAAATTTCATATAGCATAAAACATATTACTGCATTAGAATTTAGTTCAGTAGAATGCATAAATTGCTGTAATACCCACTAATCAAACATGAACGTATATGACTGGTTATTAAAAATAACAGGGTTCTAGATAGCTTGCTATTTCATTTTTCTTTTGAGGTTTCATGGTTTTCCTTTTAGAAAAAGTTTAATATATATATTCAGTAATACTGCATTCATCATTGTGACGCGATTATTTGCATATTGTATAAAAATGTGCGTTATTCTCTTTTTGTGTGTTGCATTCTAGGGTAAACAGATATATTAAGGATTTCTCTGTATAATTATAACCAACGCAAATTTAAATTGAAAATAAGATGAATTGCTAAAGTAACCCACGACTTTCCTTTTCAGTGACTCTTCTTTTTCAGGGGGAACGGAGAGTGTATGGTAGGTATGTCGTCGCGAGGGTAGGGTTTCTGCAAATCCGCTGAAGTCGGTTTCGCGTCGCGCGCGGTACGCGGTACCTTTGTTTGTTTCGTCATTTCCTTAGAGTAGTTTCTTTCGATTTAATTTCGAGTAGCCTATTTTTCGGTACCGCGTCGGTGAATCGGTAACGCGCCTATGGGATTTTGTAGCGTTTTTTTTTGATTTGAGATCTGTGGATAGATCGCATCCAGACTTAACGTAATGTAGGTTTCTCGTTCTGGATGAGTAATTGTTGACGCGTTTAGAAAACGGGCAATTTCAGGTGACTGAAATATTGTAATTGAGCGTAATCCATTCGGAGACCCGCGACCGAAATCCTCTCCGAACTAGCTGGCCGACAAGCAGTCACCGCGTGAATGGATTACGGTGCACGGATTGGTTGACCTGTTGGTACCATCCGTTGGCACTACTCAGACTTAACGTCTAGAACCGATGAGAGGTCGGTTCCGCGTTCGAGTTGAAGGTAGGAAAATCATTACACAACGGTGCGTCCGGCGACCAGAGCCGCAACATCATCCGCATAGCCGTCCAAGCGCGACTCATCTGGCATCTCAAGTCTCAGTAGCCCGTCGTAAGACACGTTCCACAGGTCCGGACCAAGGATAGATCCCTGGGCAACACCCGATGTAATTTCCATCCTTCGTTGGCCCTGTGTCGTGTCGTAGAGCAGGCTTCGGTCCTTTAGGTAGTTCCTCAAAAGCCGCATTAGATATTCTGGAACTTGAAAAGAGTTTTCCAGCGTATCCAGAATATCCACCCATCTAGCGGAGTTGAAGGCATTCCTGACGTCGAGTGTCACCAACAGGACGATCCGTCGCTTGGTGCGACTATATGCCTCTGCCTTTTGGACCGCGTTCACCACCTCTGCAATCGCATCAATGGTAGAACGTCCTGCTCTAAAGCCGTACTGCCGAGGAGATAGGTCCCCAGCAGCACGAATCGCGTCAGTGAGTCTTCCCTTGATGAGTTTCTCTAGCACTTTCCCAGCCGTGTCTAGCATGCATAACGGGCGGTATGCAGACGGCGATTCGGGATTTCCCTTCCCCTTGCTGACCAGCACGAGCCTCGCCACCTTCCATCGTACCGGGAAAACCCCGTCCCGTAGGCAAGCGTTGAATGTGCTGAGCAGCAACTCAGGACAATGGTGATAGACGAGCTGCAAAACCTCAGCTGGAACACCATCTGGACCTGGAGCCTTCCTTGCCTTCAGGGAGAGGACTGCCTCCTCCAGTTCCAGCTGTGTGAAGAGTGGGCACTCGACTGCTGTTTCACCATGGACAGCGTCAACACGGACGGGATGGGCGGGAAAGAGTCCCCGCACTATCGCGTCCATCTTTTCCGCGTCATGTATACAAGGCTTCCGTAGGGCACCAAGTTTCCCCATGACCAGCTTGTAGCCAAGGCCCCACGGATCCCTATTTACATCGTCCACGAGGTCTTGCCAGCATCGGGCCTTGCTCTTGTTAATAAGCCTGCGAAGATATTTCCTGCCGGACCTGTATGCTGCTAGCCTAGTGTCTGCCTCCTCCCGTGTTCGCGCCCGCTGGGCCTCTCGCCGAAGTTTGTGACACTCGCTTCTTTGTTCGGCGATCTCGTTTGACCACCAGTATACTGGAGGCTTACCATGTCGGGGTCTCCGGCGGGGCATGGAAGACTCGCAAGCAGCTATGATGGTACTCATAGTTGAGTTCACCAAGTCCTTGGCTGTAGGCCCTCCACTCCCTGGCGGAGCTCCCAGCAACGGTGCGCCTGCCGTAAGCGCGTCAGTGAACTTCTCGACGTCCATCCTCCCAGTCCTCCATCCGAGGATTGAAGTTTGGGCATATGCACGCAGAGTGGCACCGTCGTGAATCTCAACAGCTATATACTGGTGATCACTAGCCGAGTAGTCCTCTAGTACTCGCCAGTTGTGTACTCTAGGTACCAGGGACTCCGAAGCGAGTGTCACATCGGGTATGGTTCCTACGCAACCCCAGCGGCGGACTTTAAATACTCTAAAAAGGAAATAATGTTCATGCTTTTGCCAAATCAATTCCTAAACAAAAAACAGTGGTGCTCGAACATATGAACATTTTTTCATCCCATATAGCGTACTTTAAAGTCGGTTTAAAGCTCATTCTTGTGACACCAAATATCCTTAACCTGGCATAGGCAAAGGCCGGACATTCACGTACATAGTACATGGTTGCCTCACCCACTTCTTACAATCATTGGCCAAAAAGAGTCTCCAACAATACCTATTCTGTGGAAATGAATAAATCGGGCATTGTGCTCTGTGATTAGTTCGAACAATGTTCTGCAATCTTTCCGATTAATTTAAGTAAGCTAACTTCTGAATTAGCTCATTCGCTAGGGATAAGCATATTCTACAGCTGTCACATCGTCGCCCAGATTCCACCGGCTTACCTTCATCCAGCATTGAGGACATCTCTGCAGTGTTCGAACTAAAGGTCAAAAATTCTGAGCCTTCTTTCGCTAGGGTGTCCGATTTCTCATTGCTATCTGTGCCCTAGGACCAAGAAAGTATGAACAAATTGTGTCTCCCACCAAGGTTCAGCTTGTTCAGTCATTTATAGAAAATTATGTTAATTTTCATCCGGAGAGGGCAAGCAGTGTCGCTTGGCTTCGCTTTCGATATTTATTTTGTAAACCTCGAGACGGTCGAACAGATAGACAGAGGTAAGTCCACTTCCAATAAGCAGTTAAAGTGCCCCGAAATGATTAGCTGTGGCAGTTCCTGTTGCGAAAGGCTGATCACCTTGTCGAACGATTAATGCTTAATTTTCTTTGATGCTAAAACTTAACGGTTTGTAGTGAAATATAGTATGGAGATGTCCGTAAGTACTGAAGCGGTGGTCTGCTGCCTCAGCGGAAGAGGATGTTACGATCCGCCGAGATTGGCCTTGTCTGGGGACGCGTGAATGCGCTGGCAGGCTAGCGTTGCTGTGTCGTGGGGCGGGTTCTTTCATACAAACATAATTTGCGTGAACCTTCCCATCAAAAGAGAAATATAGACGTGACCAATTTATGTTATAGAATTATGTGATCGAATCACATAACCCTATACCATAAAAAGGCACGCGAGCGGAAGGCCACTCTACCCGGCAACAGCCCCTGTTTAACGACAAAAGACGGTGGAGCGCACCCGATGGCTAGCCCATATGAACGAAAAAGCCTGCCATCGATGCGGGACCTATACCCGGTCTGATCGCGCGAAATGGGAAGACCAGTATTTATACACTTTTCTTTCACTTAACCTATGTCTTACGCAGCTAATTTGTTTTTCTCTTTTTTTACAAGTGTAAGCAAAAATTCATTATTTGACATAATTCTACCTATGCTTTCCATTAAATTGATTTTATTGCCTCATGAACAAAAACTCAAGCGTCTCGATATTACCAATGTGCAAACACATGCATTTATTTTTTTCATTAGATAGATATCCATATTCCATACGTTATGCATGCACTCATATGTCAATAACCCATGTTCGTACGTATCACTTGGGTATGGTCGCTAACCCCTTGATGAGTAAGTCAATTAGCGTGCATTGAGTGTAGTCAGGGAATACCTCCACACGTGATGCGTTATAATGAAATGCAACTTGATATGGGTACACTCGATATTTAGAATGAGTGTCGAAGAAATAAAAGAAATTGCATTGTATGATTATGCTACTGGTATGTTTACATGTAGCCATGTGATAGGAATGATATTTAGTTGTCTTTTCTGTTTGCTTAGGTTGGACTTTTGTTGATAAAAAAATGAATTTTGTTGGTATGCAAATGAATTGAATAATGTACAATTGAACATGTGTATATATGTTTGCTTATGATATGTACGCATGAATGTTAGTACGATTGTTGTTTTTGTTCATATGTGAATTCAATCTACTATTATAGTAAGTGAATGAATGTGTACATATGTTTGCTTAAGATATGTACGTATGAATATTATTATGATTCTTGTGTTTTGATATGTGAATTCGATCTATTGCATCCTGTTTCATCGCTTATTTAATCTCGCTCCATACATCATAGAATTAATTCTAGTAAATTTACTTGAATATCATTATAGTATTTCATAATTTCCTTTGTAAGCCGCCACAACTTATATATATTTTTTTTTATACATAAATTCAACTTAATGTAACTTTCAATTTATATTTTTTTTTCTTTTTATCTCATCAATAGCTATTAAATTAAAATAATACCTCTAAATAGTAAGATAATTTTGTTTTTAAGTTTTAGATTCTCCCTTTCTCCTTTTTTTTCGGTATTTTTCAGTACCACTATTTTATTAAGTGAATTGTTACGGCAAAGAATGAACATGGGAGGGAAATGGGAAACGTAAATAAGTGATGGCTTAATGAGACAACAAGAAGGAAATATGGTATTGACATTAGAGTCATGAATTTGTGCCGATTTGTAATGATTTTCAACATTTTAAGTTCGAACGCGGAACCGACCTCTCATCGGTTCTAGACGTTAAGTCTGAGTAGTGCCAACGGATGGTACCAACAGGTCAACCAATCCGTGCACCGTAACCCATTCACGCGGTGGCTGCTTGTCGGCCAGCTAGTTCGGAGAGGATTTCGGTCGCGGGTCTCCGAATGGGTTACGCTCAATTACAATATTTTCAGCCACCTGAACATGCCCGTTTTCAAAACGCGTTATCAAACAAAACCATACGGAGAAGAAACCTATTCTACGTTACTCCGTATTTCTTCATTCACCAGTCAAGAATACAAAATCTAATTTTTATTTCGCGTTCCCGAATTTCCGACGCGGTACCGAAAAGTATGCTACTCGAAATTAACCCGACGAAGACTACTCTAATAAAATGTCAAAACTACAAAGGTACCGCGTACCGCGCGCGACGCGAAACCGACCTCAGCGGATTTGGCGAAACCCTACCCTGCACTCACTCTCCCGCTGAAACAGAAAGAACCACTGAAAAGGAAAGTCTTTTATTAATTAGCAATTCATTTTATTACCCTTTCTTTTTATTTTTTTTTACGAAAATTTTCTAATTAGAATACCCTGTTAATTGATACGATTAGATTAGGTTCTATTTTTCTCTTTTAAGTAAATATATCTTGTACAGAGACTCTATTTTGTTTTATAATAAATCAGTAGCATCAATGAGATTTAGGATTTCTCGATTGTTCATTTCATGTATTTTACTTTACATTTAATGGTTTATATTGAATTCGATTTTTAGTATTTTTAGGTTTAACGTTAATGTTAAAAGAAATTAAGCAAATAACAACGTCAGGTACATTTTAGCATAAAAATAATGTAATTAAAAAAATTTTTTTTTAATGGCCCTTTTGTTCATATTTATTTCACTTTCTTTATCATAAATAACAATTACATAAAATTACAATGAATAAATGATATATGAAACATTTTTGGAAAATTTCAGAACTTGAGCTTTCAAAATTCAACATAGATAAAAGAAATTAAATATTTAGATGCTACTGATCATTGTAAGATTTTCTTTTATTCACAATATATTAAAGGTTTTCTTGTATTTAACTTCATTGTATTGTCAGTATATTACGACTCGATAAAATATTCAAGACGCCAAGATTCTCAAAAATGATCAAGTTTTGCATTTGTTCCCTTTCTATTTTCTTAATATTTTATATTTTCCTGGTAAACTATGCCTACATAATACGTACTTCTGCACACGGGATCTACCAAGCATTTAGAATAAAATGTATCCTCATTTTCGGATACGCCAGGAACGATTCTTTTTCAGTAATACATTATTGAAGATTATTGTTTTTTTTTCTTCATTCACACTCTTCTAGTTCGACTAAGAACTGATTGCTAATTACATTCTGATTTGCTCTTACATTGTATTTTAAAATGTTTACATATTCTCATAATAAGTAATATTTCCGCATTCAACAACTTTTAGTCTACCCTTTGACTACTAAATTATTATTTTAATAGGTATGTATGTATATATATTAAAATTTTTCCTTCAACATGTGAAGTATAATATATAATGACACAAAAGCAAAAATTTGGGGTCGTTCAAAAAAGGATGCGCATACTTTTTCGACCAACTTGGAATAACAAGATGTTTGTAGATACATTTTTTTCTTTGTTTTGTAGCCAGAAATCAACATATCTTTTATCATCAGAATTAAATTTATAAATTTTATTTGAAACGAATAACTTTTCCGCAAAAAAAAAGGTAATTTGATGATTGTTAGCTATGCTTAAAATGGAAAATGAACGTTAAATCATAGCTTGCAATGCATAATAATAAATGATGTGTAAATACAAGAAAAAAAACAACTACAAACTTATTATCTTATCGTCTATACTAACATCATGGAACCTAATATCCAATCGACTATGATATACTTATTAAAAATATTGATATAAATGACAAACTTCTATACAAAATAACACTAGAAATAGTATTAGAAAAAAAACTGTGACTTAATTCGAAAAGCCGCGACCAATTACAGTGTTTATATGAACATCAGTTGTCAGAGAAAGACAATTAAATGAACTACATGCATCCTTCTAAAGTCTTTTTATATATATCACGCTAAAAATTCATACAGCCCTAATACTCTGACACGAAACTGCGTTTATTTATGCAATTAATCAACGTTAACGCTCTTACTAGTTCACTTTGCGTCCTAAAATTACTAGTTAACATGTTAAAACCTTCGTTTTATTTTATTTCCCGCGGTTCTTCCTTATTTCAAAGACGATGATCATCATTTTTGTATATTACGATTTTGCTTTTCAGTTACATTTGTCTAATTTTGCTTGACGAAAATCACCTATTCTGTGTGCGCAAACTTATGCATATCGCAGTAAGCTTGCAATCCAGAATGGATGGAAGAGAACCAAACATCCATGCGAAAGTAAACTTGATTACTCTTGCCTACATGATCTGTGTAGTTGCTTGTTGAATTTTCGAATAAACTGAACTGACAAGAACCGAATACTGTGTGAATGCTTGAGCGATAGGTAAAGTATAAACAAAATGAGTCAGCAGACAGCTCGGTCCAGTTATACAACACAGTTGCGTGGAACGAAAAACTATAAAATTATGCCAACAGTCGGTATGTAGAAAGATATTAAACTTTCCGTATGTCGATTTTGATTTTCGATTCTCGAGCACACGTTAAAATGTTATTCTATCAAATCGAACTTTAAGCATACGAGTATAATACTGGAAATGGTATAGATTCGTTATGGTTTCGCTACGGAGCGTACTCACGGACATATATTGGTTGATTTGGGGAATGAGGGGAAAATCAAAACAATTGAACGATCACCTGATTCCAAGCCTCCTTGATGTATCGAATTAACTCGTCCTGTTGTGTGATGGTTTCGCGCGGCTGTTGGGGCGGCCTCCGTGTCAGCCCAGGCGCTTGGCCGCGTCTTGAATACTGATAGGCATTGTTTCGTTCCATGGCAACCTATGTATCATTATGATCTTCAAAAGTGCGCATAACCACAACTCCTTGACCGAAAGAACCGCTCGTCAATTGGACGTTCGATAAAACAAAAGATCGTCCATCATATCGCAGGTATCTGACTTCTGGATTTGTACATGCAACAAGTAGCACAAACTTCTGCCATCGTTTATGAACAGGCAAAAATGCGTAACATTATGAAAATAAAGTTGCTGAAATGGTACAAATATTCCATTTTTATATTTATAAATTACAAACGGTGTACCCAAAACTTTGGAAGCGGGAATATCATCAATCGTTCGTCCAGTCGCCAGAATAAGAAAGTGCTCTCTCACAAATCCGCGATTGCAAAACAGGAAAAAATCACACGTAGAAAATACACACAATAATCAAGTGCAGAAACTAAGACGTATAATGCGATTGTATGACACATTCGCTCTATTATAAATAAATTATAGAGGAGAGTTGAAAACTGTTTTAGTTATAAAAAAGTCGTCGACATCGATTGTACGCTATGATTGGCGTAGATTTTCCCGCCGTTTTTTTCCTCGTGGCGTCGGACTGTCAATCCGACAACCACCGACAAAACAGATGTGCGGAATGGAACGCCACATGGCGGCAATGTGCATTTTTATTTGTCGCCAGTGGCATAGTGTTTTGATGGCAACGGTGGAGGGGGGCATTCCCAGATGGATATGCCTCGAAATGTGTCGGGGTTTTGATTAATATTATGTTTCAAATATTTAAATCCACAGATCTAAATATTTGGAGAGAAAAAAAAATATTTTCTGCGCAACGATATCCGCACGAAAGATGAAGTCCGCTTGCATTTCGAGGTCATACCCATCTGGCCGGGTGCAAGGGTTCGGGATCGGAATCACTTCGATTCCCGGGCGTAGGCGTCACATTACAGATTTATCAAATATGTGATAATATATTTTCACTTAAAGTATAACAATTACTTCTATTTATTTCTTCGATTTGTTAGGTAAAATTTAAGAAATTTATTTAATTTTTGTGAATCTTTGTTTTGTTGTTTTTTTTTTTTTTTTCATTTTTACTCATAGTTAGGAGGTTGCGAGAATGATCCGTTTGATAAATCTTGGGCTCTATTAAAACATGAATCGCAAACGAATATTAAACAGTACTCCTGAAGGTTGAAAACTTCTTTTATGTGGTTAATCCTTTTACTTTAAGAACTTAATAGATTTCTTTGATTAGACCAAGCATTAAATGTGAGAAGGAAACGAAATAAAAAGGTAGGTATTTTCTGTTCAGGAGAATCGCTTGTGAGCGAATTAACCTACAACTCTGCCAAAGCTAAATGCAGATATGAATTATACTACATTATTAATTTCTCCCTTCCAAAAGAAAAACGGGTTCTTTACGAGACAGGTCCTTATAAGCTAGTTTTACTCACTGCATTTTGCACCCTTAGGAGCCGATCACTCATTTGTTTAGTTCTCGTCGTTGTCGCCGCCGTCGCTTTATCGTCTATCACGCCTAGCTACGCTTTGTAATTCGGACAAGTGTGATGTACATCCATATGTTCGTTACTTCACAAGGGCTCAAACAGCACCCTAGCGAAGATATAAAAATCCTGGCATATACCCGACAAGTACTGGTTCTGCACGTGTGGATCTTCCGATTTCTGCGTTGCAACTTCTAGAAAGCGGAGCGCAACAGGAGGGCCATCATATGCCAGAACCGCCCCATAGCTTCCGACAAAGCGAAGAACAACTGTCGCTTGAGGGATGCAAATGAGGCGCAGTACATCCTCAGGTCACGACCTTCCAATTTGAAAGAAGGAGACGAGGTTTTTCGCCGTAATTTTCGCCAAAGCGACGCCGCTGGGCATTACAATTCCAAGCTAGACCGGCGTTTCCTGGAAAGCCGTGTACAGAAGGTTACAGGACCCAATCGTTACCTGCTAACCGACCTATCGGGGAAAGAAGTTGGGGTCTATCACGCAAAAGACCTGCGCCGATGGTTACATATATACGTCCGTTGTGTCCATATATATTTAGCTCCACCAATTGTGCCAAGTAAGATGGTCATGATAATCATCGGAATCATTATCATAATCATCATAGTCTACACCATTATCAATTAAAGAAAATTAAACAGCTACAGCATATAATTCAAACGCTGCATCAATTCTAATCAGCTGTTCAACAGTATCTCTTGTCGACTAGGCTTCGGATACTCCAAGTGTTTTTCCGTCTTCTGAATTTCCTAGTCGTTAATAGTAATACAAATAATTCAATAATGAGAAATAAATCATCGGTGCTTCTTCGTGAAAAAGAAATTGCTCAAATTCAAGAGGAGACGGTATTTCTTCTACTTCTTCTTAGCACTATAGCCCCTCTCGCGCCTTCGCTTCCTGAAAATGGCGCCTCCAACTGTCTCGGACCATTTACCGCGTCCTCCAATTTTGAAATCCGAGCAGCGTTGAACTGTCTTCGTCGACCGAGTCTGACCAGCGTTTCCTCGGCTTCCCCACTGGTCTCCGTCCTTCAGTTCTCCCAATGAATACCTTTTTGGGTATCCGTTGTTCGTCCATACCATTCATGTGTCCAGCCTATTGCAGCTTCCGCAGTCTTACAATCGTTGAAACCTCCGGTTCGTTAAAATTTTCATACAGCTCATGGTTGTATCGAATTCACCATTGGTCCTCGTCTAGCTTCGCTCCGATTATTCGCCTCAGGACCCGTCGCTCAAAGGCATTCAATATGTTTGCGGATGCTTGGGTTAGGGTCCATGTTTCACACCCATAGCATAACACAGTTCTTATCACAGATTTGTATACTTGGAAACGGGATTTACTCCTAGCCAAATCGAACGACTTTATTCACATGTTACTTCGTTGGGTTGTGGCGATCGTGGTACACTTTCGAGAGATAATTTCCTTCGAATTCCTGAATTAGCTATAAATCCATTATGTGATTACATCGTATATACATTTTTCGCTGGTAGTTATATAATCGCGTTAACTTCAGGCAATTCATGCGCTTCATGGCACGTTTCTCACTAATTAAAAAGAATAAGCAAAATAAATTGAATAACCTAGAAGAGAAATTGAATTTTGCATTCAAGATGTACGATCTTGATAACGATGGCTAAAGCGCAAGAACTCGAACAAGGAAAACAATAATTCGCCCAACGTGGGGCCCCATTTGTAGTGATTAAGGTGAATTTTCAAATGTCCGTGAAGGACTGCAGCGATAGTCTGCTGCCTCGGCAGAAGAAGGTGGCAGTATCTGCCGAGAATGTCCTTGTCTGGGGACGCGTGAATGCGCTGGCAGGCTAGCATTGCGGTGTCGTGGGGCGGGTTCATTCCCCCAGCACAAGGACCCACTACAAAGAATTTGGCATTCACGAATTTCTGGGGTCGAAGAAAAGTAAGGCGACCGAAGTCGCAAAAATCGTAGGCAACCATACCGAGAGGAAAAGATTTGTTCCGAGAACAAGTGAAACCAGTAAAAATGGGCGGAATTAGGGTAACTTCGTCTTTACCCGAAGAGGCTCATGGCCCACAAATGAGAGGGGCAACCGGGTGGTGATGGAGCCCCGGCGCGGGTTGAGTGGCCCGAGCAAGGTGCCTCTTTATGATATAGAGTTATGTAATCGACTTGCATTATTCTATGGCATAAATTGGGCACCGGGGTACTTCTCGTCTGATGGGAAGGCTCATGCAAGTTAAGTTGTATGAGTTTTCCACTCAGAAGAGGAATACCTGGCCACTGCAACAATTATGGATTTTGATCCGGTTGGGTGGGTGCGCGGGGGCTCCATCATAACCCGGTTGCCCCTCTCTCATTTGTGGGCCATGAGCCTCTTCGGGTAAAGACGAAGTTACCCTAATTCCGCCCGGTATGGTTGCCTACGATTTTGCGACTACGGTCGCCTTGCTTTTGTTCGACCCCGGAAATTCGTGAATGCGAAATTCTTTGTAGTGGGTCCTTGTGCTGGGGGAATGAACCCGCCCCCCGACACCGCAGTGCTAGCCTACCAGCGCATTCACGCGTCCCTAGACAAGGACATTCTCGGCTGATACTGACACCTTCTTCTGCCGAGGCAGCAGACCATCGCTGCAGTCCTTCACGGACATTTGAAAATTAACCTTAAGATGAGATGTTCTTGGCGGGCGACATACGAGAGTCAGTGCAAACAAAAGTTTCGAAACAATTGTAGAAACTCAAATCTTTAAGAATTTGTACAGAAAATGTTTGAGAGTATATACATACTCCATTATCTTAGATACTCATAGTGTGCTATTCATTCCGCTGTAATTCTCTCTAAATATATTTGTTTTTGTGATAATTGAATCCTCAAGGATTTCGTTTTAAATTATTCAGCGTTTTAATCGTGTTTAGTGATTAGCTAAATTATTGGAGGCAAAAGAAATCGTAATCGCCTGTCGCGTAAAAAAATTAATTAGTACTCGTCCGTCGTGTGAAAAAAAGGATTTAGAAATCGTCCGTCATTTTTTTTTAACTATAACCATCCTACATTCCATACGATATTGGAATTGCCGACGCCTCCCCCGACCACGTGCGCTCGTCGAAGGAGTGGGTGAGTACCGCTTTTGTTTTAAATATTTATTGCATGTGTCGATTTCAATATTTATCACGTTTATTTATTTTAATATATTTAAATATTTATCACATTCGATTAGTTATGTATAGTTAAGTATTTATCACGTTTATTTATTTGGGTATATTTAAATATTTATCACATTCGATGGTTAGTTTATAGTTAAATATTTATCACGTTTATTTCTTTGGGTATATTTAAATATTTATTACATTCGGTTGTTAGGTTATAGTTAAATATTTATCACGTTTATTTATTTGGGTATATTTAAATATTTATCACGCTTATTTGTTTGGGTGTATTTAAATATTTATCACATTCGTTTGTTAGATTATATTTAAATATTTTTCATACTCCTTTATTTATTTACGGTTAAATAGTTATCGCACCTATTTGTTTGTTTATATTTCATTATTTGTCATGTCTGCCTATTTATTTATATTCGAATATTTATTTTATGCTATCAAGTCCGCCGGGAGATATACGAAGATGGGTGATTACATTACGTTTTCTGAGGCACATTTGTTTATTACCTTGGGATTCATCGGCAAAAGCATGTTTATTTATTAAAATATGTAATTTCTATTCCACGTGCAATTCTGCGTAACTATTTATTATTTGTACGTAATTACAGTCTGTTAAGTAAGCTTGCGATCGGTAAGTGATATCGACTTGAAATTTTTTTGATCGGTAGAGAGAACCTCTGTCTTTGGCGCTTTCAAACAAAATTTCAGTCGAAATCAATCTTTCGTTGGGAAAACACTAAAATCGCGGTGAGTGCCATTTACGCAAAGCGCTTCGAGGTCGTGTTCCTTTGCGCACACCCTAAAGGACCAAAGATGAACTATGTAGTGGCGGCTAAATACATTAAAAAGTCTGTATCGTTTGTGAAGAAGTGGGTTCAACGATTTAATGTCAAAAACCGTCGATGACCTTCCAAATGGTGGTTTGGTAGGAAAAGTGACCAAAAAGGACGAAAAACGAATCGTGGCTTTGTTTTCGCGCAATCCTGGCTTGTCCTTACGTCAAGGACAAGCAAAAAGGTCTCAAGTTATCACACGTCGCCATTCGGGAACATCTGGCGGAGTACCGACAATGATCCCAAACTGCGGACCCGGCTGTGTACTGAATGGAAACGGGAAAAATGCATTGTGACACTTGATTGGCCTTCGAATTGCCTGATGCAAATCCTATTGAAAACGTCTGGGCCTACATAAAGCAGAAGCTCCGTGGAAAACGTGTTTACACTTTGAAGCAGCTCTCCCGACAAATGCGACTCATTTGGAAGGCGCTTCCCCTCGAATACGCCGAAAATTTAGTAGAAAGTATGCCTTGGAGATGCCAAACAATAATTTATGCTCTTGGTGATTGGACTCACTATTAAACTTAGAGCGCGTTACCTCGGAATGTATTTAATGTATGCATAAGTCAAAAACTGTTGTTAAATAAACTATTTCAAAATTATGCTGGCCACACTCTTACTTAACCGACTGTATATTCATTTAAAGTTATTTTGAATGGGTTCATTGGTTGTTTTTTGTTTTCTTGTATAAAAGAGGAAGAAAAAATGATAAAATGAAGCATTAAATTAGAAAATCCGTCTTTCCACATCAAATTCAAACGGGTATGAGACCCGCCACGTTGGTTTGCCCCTCCACTCATGAGCTAGCCATCGTGTAAGCTGTCCCTCTTTTCTGTTTTGCAGGGACTCACGCCGAGATGCTTGGCCTTCCACATCCAATATGAGCCAAAGCATCGTATTTGGAACCTTGATCCGGTTGGGAGGGGTGCGTGGGCACCACCACCATTTGGATGCCCCATTCCTGCCTTTCAGTTTGTTACTGCGGCCATTGGCGCCTTCCATCGTTCAACCGGTTTTCCATTTTTGACTCTGGTCATCTGAAAATTGGTAAGTGCGAAAATATTTTTGTAGTAGGCCATTGTGCTGTGGGAACAGATTCCGCCCCACGACACGGCAAAGCTAGCTTGCCTGCGCACTTTCGTGTCCTCAGACAACTCCGGTACCAGCGTAGCACTAATTTTTCACTCGCAGTGGCAGCAGAGCGCCGCTGCAGTCCTGTACCGACAACTTCCATCTTATAAACCCTACACACTGGAGTACCCTAAAATACTGCACATTGTATTTTACAAAAAAAAATCGCGAGAGAGAGATGGGGAGAGAGTGATTTTGTCGGACGATGTTGCCTGAGGTAGAGTGCAGAGAGAATCCGTGTTTCTTCGAAAAATGCTATGATCAGATTAATCAACATTTAAAAAGGACGGTTGCATTAGCCTCCACTATTTGCACGAATGGCACGTGCAAAAGAAACACGGGATCACAAGTCCATGGTGGTCAGAGACGAAGTAGATAGATCCAAAGCACAATGCAAATGAAATTCAATAAACAAAACCATCGTTGAAAGTACAAAGTTATTACGGATACTTACAGAAAGATGCGCATTAAACGAAAGAGTGTCACGTACTTTCGTATTCGTGGTGGCGTCTCTATCTGCTTCGCTCGCACTAGTCGAAATTATGTGTCAATCTATCTCCTGTTTAGATAAAAGCAGCTTCACTATTTATCTCGCTCACACTTAGGCAGGACTGGCATGAAATATGGTTTCATTAAAAAAAATTTGTTCCTCAATTATGAAGTAATCTACCCAATGTCATGCCACATATTTTGAAATCCAGATTAAATGCGCTCTCTTTTAAAGTCACCTGCCAAAATAGCGTAGTCGATGTAATTATTTTGAATACAATGTTGGGCAAAAGCCTAGCATTTTATTTAAAACAGAAGCAGTTATGCTTTAATTTTAAATTGTTATTTACAAAAGGGTTGTTTATGGTTCTCTTCGCCTTCTTCTTAGCACTACAGCCCCTCTCGGGCCTTAGCTTCTTGCAAACAACGCCTCCAACTGTCTCGGTCCATTGACCGCGTCCTCCAATTCCGAAATCCGAGCAGCGTTGAACTGTCTTTGTCGACCCAGTCAGACCAGCGTTTCCTCGGTTTCGCCACTGGCCTCCGGCCTTCAGTTCTCCCAACGAATATCTTCTTGGGTATCCGTTGTTCGTCCATACGATTCATGTGTCCCGCCCATTGCAGCTGCCGCAGTCTTACAATCGTTGAGACCTCCGGTTCGTTAAAAATTTCATACAGCTCATGGTTGTATCGAATTCGCCATTGGTCCCCGTCTAGCTTCGCTCCTATTATTCGCCTCAGGACTCGTCGCTCAAATGCGTTCAATATGTTTGCGGATGCTTGGGTTAGGGTCCATGTTTCACACCCATAGCATAACACAGTTCTTATCACAGATTTGTATACTTGGAGCTTTGTTCTCTTGTGTATGCAGCTGGTCTTCAAGATCGTCAATACAGAATAATATATTTTATTTGCGAGCTGTATTCTTCGGCGTATTTCGTCTCCTTCATTGCCCGTTTTCGTTATTTTGACGCCTAAATACACAAACTCGCTAACATTTTCGATACTGTAATCGCCAAGTGGGATATTTTGTGTATTTGGGGTATTTTTCCACGACTGCGTCATGAGCTTTGGTTTATTTTCATTGATTTGAAGCCCTACTAGTTTTGCTTCGCTGTCGAGTTTCAGGAAGAGTTCTTTGGCAGTTGTTAATGACCGTGACAAAATTTTGATGTCGTCCGCATAGGCTACTACTTGGCTCGACTTGTATAGTAATGTACTTCGCGTATCGACAGGTAGCTTCCGTATGACGTACTACAGAGCCAAATTGAATAGCAATGGGGCCAGCCCATCTCCCTGCTTTAATTCGATATTTATGTCAAAGGCATCGGTGATTTGGTTATTGATGCGGACTTGGGAGGTCGTCGACGTCATTGTCATTTTGGTAAGACGGACTAATTTGGCTGGGATGCCAAAGCAAAGCATTATTTAGTACAGTAGGTTACGATCAATACTGTCGTATGCTTGCTTGACGCCAACGAAATTTGGTGTACGTCTCTGTTGAACTCCTAGCATTTTTCAAGTGTTTATGGTTACATTACAGAAAAATTCGACGAAAAGTTAATGTTTGTAGTCACAGAACTTTAAAGATCAACATACACTGAAAAAATTGAGTGGATCATGCTGACCAAAATCATATAGCAAGACGACTAACTTTATAGTCATTATGGCGCCGACTACAAAAATATTCAATAGTCGACTAAATGAATAATTATATTGACTATTGGAGCTATAACTATTGAATAAAACTTTTTGACTATTTTATATTTGAAAGGAATATGCTTTTGCTACATGGAAAATTATTTTTCATAGTGATCGTAAGTATACAATTTGTCATTTGAACTATGCTACATTGTTTCATAATGTGGTTAGTATGACCAATCTTGTAGGTTACTTTGACTATTTATTTTAGTCAATAAGTTTTCTATTTGGTACAAACTAAAAAGCCATTGTTTTATTGAAAAAAAATATATTTTATTCATCCGAAATAATGTGTTTAACTCTAACATAAGCTTTTCCGTTGGAAGTATATAAATGCATAGGAAAACAAGTAAAATCTTCAATCTTGTGCAAGGAAAATTTTTTGTGTCATTACTGACCTCATAGCTCTGATAATGTTTACTGAATTTTGTTACATTTATTTTTTCACAAAGAACAAAAAACCTTTTTTCTTTTGTAACTAAAAGTTCCACCATTTTATACAAATTAATTCCATCATTTATTTCTTCACATACATATGTGTTCTTAATGTACTTGATTCCTTTGTAGATAACAGTTTCGTGTTGTTCACAAAGCAAATAATTGAAGTCTTCTATTTGAGGTAAATTTTTATGTCTTAAAAAATTCTTCTGAACAAAGGTTACCGGTGCAAGAAGTTACTACCAATTGAATATTAGAAAATTAACAATTTAGTAAAAAGTTAGAAAATGCCAATGATGATTTTAGAGCTAGAGAGTATGCAATATTCTTTCTACTTGTTATAACGCGTGCATATTTTTAAGATCTTTATGTTTTGCTTCAAATCGAAAACACCATATAAATTTTAATGGCCCACTGTTTAATACAATTGTTGGATAGTGAAGCAAAAAACGATGTTTCGGTTTTAATGGCCCTATTAGCTCAATGTACAATCTGTGATGATCTTTGATTATATTTTTGAAATACGATATCTGAAACTTTGTAAAAGATTCACGTAATTTATAATCAATTATATGTAATAATTTCATTGCTAATATCCAAAATTTATTGCCAGAGGGAACAATATCTCCTAATAAAAACGGGAAAAAGTGCATGAATGCCCACATTTCCCTAGCCTAGCCCTAGGCCATTTTGAGGTTATTTGATTTTAAACGTGATATTGTTTTGGTCCAGATTTATTCTTATTTTCTAATGGCCCATAGCAAAAAAAAACTGTTTCCTTTTGTTAAGAATGTCTAAGGATACTAAATTTTCACTTATCAAATGCAGTATGATAGGACATAATTCATAATTGCATATTCCTTCAAATAAATCATGCATTATATCCGCCACCAAATTTTTAGTAACGTGGAAAGAAGGAATGTTATTAAATGGACTAGTTTGTTTGATTCCAGTAACACGACAATCATTTTGCATTAAATCCTGAACTTATTTCTCTTCGGTCCTAATGGCGCTGATTTCTTCCTCAATATCGGTTTTTAAGTCAGTTTTAATTTTATTGCATATTCGACAAACTCGCATGGAATTAAATGAGGCACCAAATCCAATCATTTGTTTAAGTCCAAGATTGTCACCAAGAATCGCAAGAAGAACAAAGTGTATTTGATATGTTTGATTAGGTGTTGATATTTCGATTCCTTCTTTTTCCAAAGCCTTTATTTCTTCAATCAATACATATAAACATGATTCAATACCGTGCGCTGATAAAAAAAGTTTTCGAATGAACCCAGCTACAAATATAAAATTAAGTTGGGAGTGGGAAGGTTTGGAAAAGAGTAATAGATTCCACACAAAGTATCTTGAGAAGCATGACTTCCTAAAGGGTTATTAACTTCAAAGTCGTCGGTGTACAATGAAAATCGTATTATAATTTTATTCTTTCCTATAAGAAGCTCTTTTTCTTTAAATAATGTCCCATTTACTACATTACAAATGTTAACTGTGTCTTTTTTAATAGCTATGTTTTTCAAAGTCATTTCAAATAACCCTTGAGTTTCAAAAAATTTTCTAAACTGAAATCGCAGTGATATGTAGTAGGCTTTGTGTGGACTTTTATCTATTGTAGGTACACCTTTTATAATAACTGGTTGCAATTCGTTGTTTATAGTATGTACTGTAGGGGTTGCGTACAAATCTTTTCTTTGTAAAGTACGAAGAAATAAAAACTCACTGTCAATACTTTCAAAGGGGTTTGAACATATTTGAGGAATGTTAGACTCAGTACTATCATCGTTTGCAAATTTAAAGCTTCCTAAATTTGTTAAAGCACTCACTATGCAAGTAGTTAGCTCAGTGAAATTTTTTTTGGATTGTTACAACATCATTTCTCGCTAAATTGCTCTTTGAATATAAATCTAAAGAAAATTTCAGAGCATGATTACTAATGGAAAATAGGCTTCGGGTAACATACTCGTATGTATTAATACAAGGTTTTGAAACTGTCAAATTTTCACTTATACTAGATTGTGGCAAAATACACATATTTGTTTTAATCTGTTCGTATTCCTGACTTTCATTTGATAGTGAACATTTCTTCTTAGGTGTTTCTTTAGAAACAAAAATTTCGGAATCATTTTTACTAAGTTTATGACAATTGATTAAATGTTTTTTGAAGGTTTTCCTATTAGAAAATATTTGCCAGCATTTAATTTGACCACACTCAGTGACATTTTTTTGGATTGTTACAACATCATTTCTCGCTAAATTGCTCTTTGAATATAAATCTAAAGAAAATTTCAGAGCACGATTACTAACGGAAAATAGACTTCGGGTAACATACTCGTATGTATTAATACAAGGTTTTGAAACTGTCAAATTTTCACTTATACTAGATTGTGGCAAAATACACATATTTGTTTTAATCTGTTCGTATTCCTGACTTTTATTTGATAGTGAACATTTCTTCTTAGGTGTTTCTTTAGAAACAAAAATTTCGGAATCATTTTTACTAAGTTTATGACAATTGATTAAATGTTTTTTGAAGGTTTTCCTATTAGAAAATATTTGCCAGCATTTAATTTGACCACATTTATAGACATCAAAAGTTTGCTTGTTATGCTCCTTATTCAAATGATTTATCAAATCATTCACACATGAGTATTGATTTTTACAAATGGAACAATTATACATATTATTAGTTCTAATGAAGTTTTACGTTTATCTAATGAATGATGAGTTTTTTTTTACAGTTGGTGGATATGAAAATTTACTTGTATCCATGAAACTTCTTTTTAAAAGTTAATTGTTCTTTCACAAATTTCAAAAGATTAGGAATGTTTTAGGTCATTGCTCTTTAGATATGATATTAAGCCTAGTATTTGTGGGTTTATCTCTAGTAATCGAGCAGGTTGTTAAATTTATTATTTTTTTTTATTAATTTAAATTATTTGATAATCTCATATAAAATTTAAATTTTATTTTTTTTATGTCAATTTTATAGATTTTATATTTTATGTACTCAATATAACTAAAACTGCTCGATTTGAATTCGGCGCAGGCAAAGGGCTAAAGAAAATTCCTGCATAGTATAGGCCAGATCTGTTAAATCACTACACAACCAACAAACCCTTTCCATATAGGAAATCCTACTATGGCTGGTTGGTATGGAAATTACACATTCTCGCATTCCGCTCATCGTAATCATAGTCATACCCAAAAATATACACTTACACTCATCGAATTGTTAGTAACAACTCTTATCAGTGAACAAGATACCCAACGCCACTTGCTATTCCATGCATCCCATCCGCGGATGCACATTTACATTCAGGCGTGTCGCACGTACCATTTAAGCTCCACAACCTGTCCTTATAAATTTGCGTGCAGTTTGTATTGATCACACAATGACAAGGTTCGATCCAATACAACATCAACAGCATCCAGATCTAGAGGGTCATGGTATGCTATTGGATCGGACACAGCAATGATGCTCGTCGCGATGATGGTCGTGAGCGGGGAGTCTGCTTGAACTCGCGAATGAACGCGGAACGCTGTGAGGGAGTCAGGCGGCAAGCTTTGTGTGAGGTGGCGTGATTTCGCGCGGTGCGGGGAAAAAATACATATTTTTTACTTAAGAAGTGAAAATAAAGTTAAGAAATTGCTTCACAAACTCGCCAAAGCTACGTATTTAGCGTTACCAACGAGCGCCGCGAAATTGTTTGCGATTTTGCGGATAGTCGTCTAAATTCTTGACCAAACCGCAGTGTTGAGCAATAATGATACGTTCCCGGCAAAATTGCTGTCAAATTTCGGTGGATAGTCAAGCAATTTATTTTTAGATTCAAGTGTGAAATGTTTAGTGATTGAAAATCGAATGCATTTGTTTATGCTCATAGTAAACCGTGAATTTTGTTGGCAGTCAACGGATAGTTAAAAGAGAAGAAATTGAAACACAAATTTCCCTCACATGAAATGAGGAAGCGTAAAATTTTTTTTTGAAAATTGAATACATAGACAAGTGCGAGTGTGTTTCCTTTGTTCAGCTTGGTGTGAAAATCGAGTAAACGGCAGTTTTTATTTTGCATTTAATATACCAGGATAGAGAATTATAGTTTTTGAATAACTAAGGCTTTTAGCAGTTCGAGCGCGGTTAGTGCCAAAAAATTATTCTATTTGTATGAAGTCGGGTTTGGTTCATATTTGCTTATTTATCAAGAAGGAGATTCGCAAGAGAATATCCAAGTCGACGGGTCTTTTTTGCGGCAATAACTCGCACGCATTGTGATAGAACATTAAAAATTCTGCCAGAAGTTCGCACTGGCGAGTGGCAAATTGTGAACAGAAGTGGCAAAAAGATATAAAGAGTGAGATGAGATCGCTCATCAAGGAAAATGTTCGTCGCGAGATGAGACTTTAATATGGTTAATGTAAAATTTGCGTGAAGTTTTGCAAGTGACATGAAAATCGTTGTGCATCGATGAAATAGATAATAGAAATTAACGCTCAGAAGCCTCGCGTATTAGTATCGCTAAGCTAACTGTACTTTCCCAAATTGAAAATTGTGTAAGATTCGGAATTTTTGTGCAAGAGAGGTGGAATATCGTTCTCGACTGGCTACGTTGTTCAAATCCATTGTTAATCGTAGAATGAGAAAAATGTTTTGCAATATGTAATGATTTTCAACATTTTACGTCTGAACGCGGAACCGACCTCTCATCGGTTCTAGACGTTAAGTCTGAGTAGTGCCAACGGATGGTACCAACAGGTCAACCAATCCGTGCACCGTAACCCATTCACGCGGTGGCTGCTTGTCGGCCAGCTAGTTCGGAGAGGATTTCGGTCGCGGGTCTCCGAATGGGTTACGCTCAATTACAATATTTTTCAGCCACCTGAACATGCCCGTTTTCCAAAACGCGTTATCAAACAAAACCATACGGAGAAGAACCTACTTTACGTTACTCCGTATTTCTTCATTAACCAGTCAAAGTCCACAAATCTAATTTCCGTTTCGCGTTCCCGAATTATACCGACGCGGTACCGAAAAATATGCTACTCGAAATTAACACGACGAAGACTACTCTAACAAAATGTCAAAACTACAAAGGTACCGCGTACCGCGCGCGACGCGAAACCGACCTCAGCGGATTTGTCGAAACCCTACCCTCGCGACGGCATACCTACCTTGCACTCTCTCTTCCCACTGAAAAAGAAAAACCGCTGAAAAGGAAAGTCGTGGTTATCTCTTTAGCAATTCATGTTATTGTTTCGTATAGTGTAATTTTACAAAATTATAAAGGTATATTATTTGATAAAATATGTAGGTCTAACCTACGCTGTCCTAATTGTTTATTTCATATGCATTTGTTGCAAGAACAATTTCAGTTGTTTGTTGCTCTTTATACCTGAGCGCCCGGATATGTGCACATAAAATACGATGTACATTTATTGTTATGCTTTGTTTGCTTTCTTTCAGAAAAATATATATTTTTTGGTTTATTTATATCATGAAAAATATTTTCTTCATCAATTATTTTTGGCAATTAATGGATTTGTCAAATATTCTAGTTCATATGAATTTAATTCTCTGATAATTCTATTTACTTCTTGCTGTTTGCCTAGCTGCATTTGTATTGTATTTTTCATGTTATTAGAATTCGACTTTACATTATTTCATTTTCCTTTTTTTTTTGTTTAAAAAAAATATTATTTAACCTCTTTTGTACTTCAATGGTGAATCACTGAGCTCATTGTATTCTAAATGTATTTCTTGATGTCTAATTCTACATATATATATCGATATATAGTATATAATGAATATTTACTGTTTTTGAGTATATCTTAAATTTTTTGATTTTTTTCTGAATTGTTTTAATAACAGGCATAATATACTAGAATCTTTTAAATCATTTCTTTTGTTTGATGATGGGTTGAAATTTTCTTGTATATTTTAGTTACTTATACATTGAAACCATGCAAATGCTAATTTCTTTTCTTTCATTGTAATAGAATGTACATACATAAAGTTTACGTTGTTTTTTAACATTGAATTGAATATTCCTAATTTCTTTTTTGTTTACTTAAAAAAATTTGTTTTTTTTTTTTTTTCTTTAGGATTTAGTAAATGTGCCCTTAGTTTTTTCTTTGTCGTTAATGTTTAAAGGATATTTATGCCTAGAGTTTACGCTTTATTTTTTTGTTCTGCATTTTGGAATATTATTTTTTTTTAGAGAAATATATATTTTTTTTTTATTGAATTGAAACCAATAAAATTCAGTTATGGTTTACGATTTAGTTGTATTGTTAACAAATTAATTAGTATAGTGGTCATTCTTTGTATTAAGTTATGAAATAAATTGGCCTAACCTTATTTCTTGCTTGTTAACACTCTTGAATATAACCCGAAGAGGTGAAGATGGGCTGCAATTATAACATATTGGGTTTTTTTTTTTTTTTTTTTTTCTTCATAAAAATACTAGTATGGTATCTCTTCTTTCAACTACCAATCGAAATTCTGAGCTGGCATTTAATTCTTTATGATCGACTGTTAATATTTAAGTAGAAAAAAAAAAATACTACGAATTTAATTTATGTTGATATTTATTACTTTAAGATAAATCTGAGTTTATGCTGTGCAAAATATTCCAGCTGAATTCCTTTTAATATGTTTGGTTTATAATATTGAATATCTGACGAATTGGAAAACCTGCTGTAATTAATTTGAAAAAAAGGGCTGACACCTGACCAAATAAATTTTATATAATCAGGTCAAAGTCACAAAAACTTTGTTAATCTACAGCATACTTATTAAATATCAAAATTGGAAGTACGTCAACAAAAGCGATTACTCTCATAGTTCCTTCAGATAATTGGAAGGTATAAGAAAGTAAGACTCAACCCAATTATAGAAGAAAAACAATGTCAAAGTTTTTTCGGGCTTGTTAACAAATTTACCGAATGATTGTACCAAGGGGTAGATTCCTCTCAGGTAATATTAGTCTATATTTGCCGAATTTTGTCATTTTAACCTCTATAAGAAAACTAAACAAAGAAGCTCTGTATTGAGCTGCTATTTCAGTTGATAATAAAACCCATACACCTTTAGTTTCCCTGATCTATAAAATAAATGGTTAAATGCGCATGCGTTAAAGGGATTAACCATAGGATTTTCATCGCATGCATTCAACTGACACTAAATTTACCAAAGTAACTAATAAGGAATATTTACAAGAATAATAGTTAAATATTAAAATTATTAAAGGAAAAAGGATTTTTTTGTTTCCAAATGTGGACATGCTCCTAATTTAAAACAGAGAAAGTAATAAAATTGGTAAATATTGCACGTTCGTCACAATTAAAAATAACGAAAAAGAGGAATCTAAATGTTCGAGTAGTTTGAGTCGCTTGTTGATTGTTTGCAATAGTTAAGGTAGCCCGGAATAGAGTTTTGTGGATCCGGTCACTTAGTAAAATTTGGATTTTACTCATATTTCACTCAAAATTAAGGTCGTAAGAAGTGTTTAGAAAGTGTTAATTTTCCTTCTATTTTTATTGATCAAAAGTCGTTTAGGAACAGATTTCCCAATTTCAGATCGCGGCGAATTATTTGATTGTCCTCAAGATTTTTTTTTTTTTAACTAACCAAATACAAAAATGACATTCGTAGCCACTTAGAATCTTCTTATGAGTGTGAAATCCTATCATAGGTCCTTTGTTTTTACAAAGCATCAGAACAACGTATGCGCTGTGGCTGTCATTGAAACAACTATGAGACAACTACGAATAATTTGGATAGCTTAAACTTATTTTTTTGTGTTATCTTATTTTTTTATAACCCGTGGAGTCCGGGACTTGATTCGTTGGTTTTTATGTTAGATAAATAGCAAGAAATACGTACATACTTGTCAGGTTACAACACTTTAGTCTTATTACCGAATATGATACCGTTGTTTCATTGAAAAATGTTTTTGTTTTCCACTCGGCTCACCAATTTTGAGGAGCTCACTGGGATGTGGGGTGCGGGTAAGCAATTTTCTTTTTTAATGACTGCACAGGTTGATGGGTATCCATCGATGTTTTCTGGACAACTTCACTTGTTTTCTAAGAACAGCGGTACCTTGCTTTCCATCCAACAGAACGTTCTCTACATTCTTGAACCCTATATGTATCCACCTGTCAAAGATTCCAACTGTTAAAAACAAACGGTACCGTCATTTTGTGTTCGCACTTACGTTTCGCCACGAAGCGCACTCAGCGCTTTCCGGCGCAGGGTTTTATTTATCGACATTTATTAACACCCTCGCGATGTCCAGAATGTCCATTTCTTTTCGGTTTTTAGGTCGTCCAATTGGCCTTTCAATCTCGAAATTATCGAGAACCGCTCCAACTTCTTATGCACAAGACCCGATGATGGCAAACACAAAACCGAACGAGAAAGAATTTCTCATTCAAATTTTACCGTCGCCGTGATATTCTTATGAAACTCGCGGCGATAGCGCAGATCGAGAAAACTTTGCCAACTTTCCGGGATTTGCAATTTTCTCCAACCGATCTAACTATTCACACGAACACCTCGGAATTTTATATTTTTTTTGTTTTTTTAAAACAGTCAATCGTACAAAAACTATACTTTTTCGTTGACCACTAAAAATCGCAGTTATTTCCCCCGTTTCTTTTTCTCGTGGCGCCGGACTGTCAATCTGACAACCACCGACAAAACAGATGTGTGTGGAATGGCACGCCACATGGTGGCAATGTGCATCTCCATTTGTCGCCAGTGGCATAGTTTTTCGATGGCCACGGTGGAGGGGGCATTTCCAAATGGATATGTCTCGAAATGCGTCGGGGTTTTGATTAATATTCTGTTGCAAATATTTAAATCCACAGATCTAAATATTTGGAGAGAAAAATAAAAATATTTTCTGCGCAACGGCATCCGCACGAAAGATGAAGTCCGCTTGCATTTCGAGGTCATACCCATCTGGCCGAGTGCAAGGGTTCGGGATCGGAATCACCTCGATTCCCGAGCGTAGGCGTCACATTACAAATAGTCAATAGGTGTAAATCGCGGAAAAGTGTTCATGGTTTTACATCAACCTTCCTAATTTGACGGAGCGTAAAGCCCTAATTGAAGCGTTCAAATAAAGTGTTCATTGACTGAGCTACGAATCTTGCTGGAATTATTGGCTAGTGATATTTCCCGCCAAAGGAAAAAATAACTCTACCCCCAGGATACAATTTTCGGAGTTGCGCTAAAAGTCCAAATTGTTGTTATTGGCGAAAGAAAAAGAAAAACAAAGATTAAACATAAATTTAATTAGATAGTCACGAGTGTTGATGTGTTTACTTAATTTATTTCACTATACAGCAATCTCACCACATCACCAGCGGGCGCCCGGCGTGGATGGAGGTGAGTACCGTTTTTTTGGTATTGAATTGCTTCATAATTGATAATTTTTTTAAATTGTGTAATTCCTTTTTTTTTATTGCTTGAGTGAATTTCCTTTTTTTTTGTATGCATGGAGCTAAAATTTCGTTCCTTTGAAGTACCCTCTTGGTATTTTTTTTAAAAAGACTTCAAATTTATTAAAAGATTTCAAGTTTATTATTATTGTTTTAAAAATTTATAATTTAAATTTATTGTTAAAAATGATGTGAAATTATCTAAATATTTTATTCATTAATTTTTAAAATTAAAAATGTAGAACCATATTACCTACACGAAAAATGAATTTTAAAACATTTTTGTAATTCATTGTACTATTTATAACTTTTTGTACAATTCTCAGATTTGATGGAAATACTTCTTCAAGGCAATTATTTGAAATAATGAATTTCTAAATTAAACCATAAACTCGGTCTTTCTATTTTGCTTCCTTTTGACCGGGTATAGGACCCGGTACGGTGGCAGGCTCACACCACCAAACATGAGCCAGCCGCCGGGTACATATTAACTTCTTTGTTTCAGGTGACGGCGCGGGTTGAGTGGCCCGAGCAAGGTGCCTCTTTATGACATAGGGTTATGTAATCGAATTGCATAATTCTATGGCATAAATTGGTCACCGGGGTACTTCTCCTCTGATGGGAAGGCTCATGCAAGTTAAGTTGTATGAGTTTTCCACTCAGAAGAGGAATACCTGGCCACTACAACAATTATGGATTTTGATCCGGTTGGGTGGGTGCGCGGGGGCTCCATCACCACCCGGTTGCCCCTCTCTCATTTGTGGGCCAAAGGCCTTCTTCGGCTAAGGACGAAGTTACCCTAATTCCGTCCCTTTTTACTGGTTTCACTTGTTCTCTGAACAAGTCATTTCCCCTTGGTGTAGTTGCCTACGATTTTTGCGACTTCGGTCGCCTTGCTTTTCTCGACCCCAGAAATTCGTGAATGCGAAATTCTTTGTAGTGGATCCTTGTGCTGGGGGAATGAACCCGCCCAACGACACCGCAATGCTAGCCTGCCAGCGCATTCACGCGTCCCCAGACAAGGACATTCTCGGCAGATACTGACACCTTCTTCTGCCGAGGCAGCAGACCATCGCTGCAGTCCTTAACGGACTTTGGAATTTACCTATTCACTGCAAATGGCGCCCAACGTGGGGCCCGAAATGCCCGGCTGTATCATCAGTCGTGAGCACGAGACAGTCCATCGTCTCTAGGTGTCCCTGCAAGGTGTCAAGATTATTGCCGGGTAGGAACTACTGACTGCTTTTGCACTAATCGTGCCCCAGCAACTTAGTAACTTCCGGACGTGTGTTGTCTTTGGACATCAATATCGTTTGGTCCTGCTTCTGATTTATACTTTGGTGGTTTACCACCATTGTATGACTAGTAAGGCCAAATGATATTAGAGTCCCTATTTGTATTCGGAGGTTATTATTCCAACATCATATATGCGGAGGATTCTGATCTGCACCCCAAACCAAGCGGTGCCTGAGTGTCTTACACTACATGGATTTTGATTTCATGTGATTGGCTGAGTAGCTAATCTATGACTATCCATGACAAGACACGCGCTGCTTGTGGGTCAGAAGTCAACCCTGGGCTGACAAGTTGTAACTTGTAAAAACTTGCGGATGAGGGAGCACTTCTGAACCCTGATTCTCATGGTGCCGCAAGGAGTAGTCCCTGAGACGCTACAGGAGGAATGTGCCATTGGTGTCCGTACTTGGGAAGAAGGACGGAATGGAAAGACCGATTATTTTTTTTTTGGATAACGTAAATTTGATAAACTTTTTCATACCTTTTGTTTTTTTTTGTGAGGTTCGTTTATAGTTCGCCACTGACGGCCACTTGAAAATTATATATTTTACATTATTTCGTTTCCACATTTTTCCATGATTTATATATATATTCATTTAGGTATTGTTTATAGATATTTTTAGTTTAAATTTTATTTGAAAAAAAAAATAAATAAATTTTGTTTAGCATGTCCACCAAACGCACGCCCGAGAGGAGGAAGTTGCGATCTGATGCTGGACAGACGCTCCTATATGCCATTTGTCACGAGGACCTGGACGAGTCAGCAAGCCACACTCTGCCGTGCGGCCACCGGTTACACCAGCTGTGCTTGAGCCAGCTAAGGCAAACCTCGTCCACGTGCCCGCTATGTCGTCAGCCTCTGGAGCCAACCCCGATAGTAACCGAAAGGCCTCAGTCCTCCAGCGCAAGTGGAGCAATGCCCAAAGGCGGACCCCCTCCATCAACGACAATGGGTGCAAGAGGTGAAGACAACGGAGCCGAAGCCTTACCGACCAGTCGGCCCGGTAGCGAACCATCATCAGCAGCGTCACCGGAGATGTCGCAGCTACTGGCGGTAATGCAAGCTATGTCCACCAGCATGGAAGAAATGAGGCAACAGCAACAGAATCTGTCGGTTCCACAGCCAACCGCGCAGCCCTCCACATCCACGGCCAGAGCAGATTATATCGAGCCACCAGTGGCAGTGATGGGGGATACAGTACCTCCTAGGCTTAGCGGAGCCATGAACCCAGTGGCCCCAAAATACGGACCCAGGGGAGAGGTCCAGATTTCGCGACCGCAACGGCGGAATCATGCAAGTGCGTGGAGCCCAGAGCGAGAACAGTTCGAGCAGGCAGCTCGGGACCGCGGCTCGATGCCCTGGTACAATTGGGACTTAGCATCTTTAGACCAGCCAGGAGCTCGCCGCACGGGCCGGCCTACTCTCCGCGAAGATATCGCACCCAGGCAGCCTAGTTATGAACGTAATCGTTCGCCAGGTGCTATTCCGCCCTCTAAGATAGCCCATATAGTGGCAAGTTGGAAGCTTATGTTTACTGGGCAGGACGACGACCCTACGACTATCGGTGCCTTCTTAAGGAGGGTCGAAAACATGGCATCGCAAAACCTAGGAGGGAACCTGCGAGGCGTTGCCCGCTGTGCGCAGATGCTTTTTAGTGGGAGAGCTCTTCGGTGGTTCTGGCGTTTCGTCGACACGGATCCCACCTTTGATTGGGAAACCTTGAAACGGGCGGCTTTGCGGGAATTCACCCCAGTCGAAGAAGACGACACGCTGAAGCAGCGAATCTGAAACCGACGCCAACAGGCACAGGAGACAGTGGACGAGTATTATGAAGTCCTATGCTGTCTGTTGGAGCGTCTAATGATCCCCATGCCAGAGTCGGAGTTTCTCAGCCTCTTTTGGGAGGGGATCAGACCGGAGCTGCGAGAGCGACTGGTGTTCGCCCCGCGTCACAGTGTGCATGCGCTTCGCGCTTCAGCGAAGAAATTGGAAGCGGCGCAGTATTCCCAGCGCTCCGTGTCACAGAGTAAATCCTTTGGCCGACGAGATCAGCCAGAACGACGCGCGATCGCTGAGCTCGCGAGCCATATACCAGCCCTACCCGCGCCAGGTGTCCTCATCCCACCCAACAGCGTCAGCACCCCGGAGACTCTCTCTCCATTATCCACCGACTTAGATCCAGAACCTCCGTCGGAGGTACATGAAGTGGCTCCCAGGGCCCGAACTACTACGTGCTGGAACTGCCGGCATTCACTGCATGCCAGGCAGAGGCTAGCATTTTCTGCTTTCGGTGTGGGAAGCCAGACACCTATGCACCTCAATGCACTAATTGCAAGAAGACAAAAAACTTGCAAACGAGTGCGCACGACAGCCCGCAGCACTCGCGACAGACTCAGTAACGGAACGGCATGCCGTCCCGTCTACTGACAGTTCCACCTCCGCAGTAGTTCCCCAGCCAGCTGCTCACTGCCTGAAGAACCTCGGCAGCCTCAAATACCCCTACTAAAACCCTATCAGTTCGACTGCAGGAATATCGGGTGGCTCGAGAGCGAATATTTGCTTCCGAAGAAGTCACTTCTCGGCCGCGCAAAAAAAATGGTCAACCCGTCGTTGGCGGAATTTCCGCAAGAGAGTGCGCACCTGCCGTCAAACACTAAACTTTTGTAACATCTCGGAGGTTGCTGAGAATGAGATCAGACCCTACCACCCAATTAAGGTGTTGGGCGAAATCACATTCGCATTGATTGACACGGGTGCCAGTATCATTTGTCTTGGCTCGGGCCTTGGCTCGAAGGTGCTACATGAATATCCTACCTTGATTAAGCCCTGGCGCACTGAAATCAGTACAGCTAATGGCACCAAACACCCTATACAAGGTAGACTGACAACACCCGTGACGTTCAGAGGTCAGACGAAGGATATTACTTTCTACATTATCCCGTCCCTGACTCAGAATGTGTACCTTGGCGTGATTTCGTCCTTCGTTTTTGATTGGCTTCCGATTTATTCACAGATTTGTCTTTAAATACCAGATATGTCAACGAACTCACTTCTATTCCCGATAGGCATGAACTGACGCCTAACCAACGGCAACGCCTGGAAGCATCCATCGCTGCTTTTCCATCTTACGCTACCCAAGGCCTTGGCCGCACCACGCTAGTCTCACACGTCATCGAGGTTGGCAATAGTAAGCCAATTAAGCAGAGACACTATGCCATGGAGAAGTTGGTGTATGCGGAGCTGGATCGGATGCTCGAGTTGGGGGTTATAGAGGAGTCCCAAAGTGCCTGGTCCTCACCGGTAACCTTGGTGGTGAAGCCAGGTAAAGTTAGTCTTTGTCTAGATGCCCGTAAGGTAAACGCGGTGACCATCAAGGACGCTTACCCTCTTCCGCTCATCGATGGGATATTAGGGAGACTGCCGAAAGCTAATTATATTACCTGTCTCGACCTAAAAGACGCCTTCTGGCAAATTCCACTCGATGAGGGGTCGAGGGATAAGACCGCCTTCACAGTACCTGGACGACCATTATATCAGTTCGTCACAATGCCCTTTGGTCTGTGTAACGCGCCGCAAACGATGACTAGGCTGATGGACAAAGTCATCCCACCTCATCTGAAACAAGAAGTAGCCCTGCACATCAGTAAGGCGGGACTCACCATCAACGTACAGAAAAGTAAGTTTGTCATGAAAGAACTCCGATACCTAGGACATGGCACTATCAAAACGGATCCAGACAAAACTCGTGCGATTGATGAGTTCCCCTTACCAAAAACAGCTGTTAAGCAGCTACGACGTTTCCTTGGTGTGTGCGGTTGGTACCGAAGGTTTGTTCGAAATTATGCAACAGTTTCAGCGCCCCTGTCAGACATGCTGCGGAAAGGGAAGTTCATTTGGACCGAGCTCAGCCGAAAGGCATTTGAAGAGCTAAAACAAGCCCTAACATCAGCTCCGGTCTTGAATACGGCACTGGTGATCCATGGCAGGAAGAAGAGTCCTGGAAACTCTGGGTACCGGAGGAAATGACACAACATCTGATCCTCCGCGCACATGACCATCCTTTAAGTGCCCACGGAGGTTACGGTCGGACGTTACGGCGACTCAAGAAATACTTCTTTTGGCCTAAAATGGCATCCCAGGTCAAAGACTACGTGAGCGCCTGTGAGACCTGTAAAGGCACCAAAGCACCCAACCAGCCCCTTCGACCTCCTATGGGTCAACTCAACGTCCCAGAACGCGTATTCCAACGTCTATACATAGATCTACTCGGTCCATATCCTCGATCATCCATGGGACACATCAGAGCTATAGTCGTTCTATACCAGCCCTCGAAATTCCCACTGGTGGAACCTATTCGTAAGTTCACAACTCCATCCATCGTGAAATTCCTAGAGAGCCGGGTATTCCACGTGTTCGGGGTTCCAGAGAGTGTCTACTCGGACAACGGAGTACAGTTCAGGTCTCGGCAGTTTAAGGGCCTACTCGAACAGTATGGCATTGAACACCAACTGACGCCCATATACTCTCCTCAGTCTAACGCCTCCGAACGGTTGAATCGCACCCTGTTTGCCGCGATCCGCACTTACGTCCACCCATCTCAAAAAGATTGGGACCGCAGATTGTCCGCCATCACATGCGCCCTGCGGTCATCTTATCATTCCGTCACCGGTGTCGCACCTTTTTTTTTTTTTTGTGGTAGGGAGGTGAAGGCATTTATGCCCGCCGAGTCTGGCAGTGTGGGACTCCCATGGAGGATACCTTTGGACTACCCACTAAACACCTCCCCTGTCAATCTGAGAACCTAGCCTGGAACCGTTTGACACATTACTTCGGGCCAGGTCTCGTTTTGTTACGCCGTGGGGCGCCTTCAAGCTGGGGAGTCCCTTTCCTAGCGGGAGGGGAGGGGGGAAGAGGAATTGCCAGAAGAGCGATCCCCCAGCCCCAGCGCCCCCGGCTGCTGTGAGTCCCTTTTATATTTTAGGACTGCCCGAGCATAATGTGCCACCTGGTTCCATTTGTCAACCGATTCGAGCATCACCGCAACTATATTATCCGGGGTGAGCTCTCCCGTCTCCCTGTAGAGTTCCCTTCGCAGCCTGGCCCATTTCGTACACGCAAAAAATGTGTGACAGGCATTGTCCTCTTCTCCTGGGCAAAACCGACAATCGGGAGACCGTGACTTGCCGATCTTGTGCAGGTAAGACTGAAAACACCCGTGCCCGCTCAAAAGCTGGGTCAGATAGAAGTCAGTCTCACCATGCCTTCGATTTAGCCACGGTCTCACATCCGGGATGAGGCGCGCAGTCCACCTTCCCTTCGTGCAATTCCTCCAAGACTGCTGCCAATCGTTGAGCGAGCGTTGTCTCTCCTCGCGGATAACGATCTCCCTCGCATCCTCGTTTCGGCGCAGGTAAATAGCGCGGCGCTCTCTAGCAAGGAGGGCGACAGGTATCACGCCTGCAATCACTCTCACCGCCGAGTCGGAGACTGTTGGATACGAAGATGCAATTCTCAGTGCTCCTCTTCTCTGTACCTGTGCCAATCGTTTTCGGTATACCTCCTTGCTGAGAGCGTCGCCCCATACCTCTGCTCCGTACAGTAGCACTGACCCTACAGCACTCATCAAGAGGCGTCTTCTTGATGGGCTGGGTCCCCCTACGTTGGCCATAAGTCGACTCAGGGCCGATATTCCCGAAGCAGCCTTCTCAGCCGTTGCCCTGATTTGCTCAGAGAAACTCATCTTCGAGTCGATCAGTAGCCCCAGGTACTTCACCGCTGGCTTCGATTCGATCTGTATATCTCCAATACTGATCATCCTTACTCTAGGGATTCTCTTTTTTGTCAAGATGACCACTTCGGTTTTCTCCAGTGCTAGACTGAGCCCGCGAGTAGTCATCCAGTCCCTCACTCGGCGCATTAGCATACCTAGCCTAAGTTGCGCTTGTTCAACGGTGCGTCCGGCGACCAGAGCCGCAACATCATCCGCATAGCCGACCAAGCGCGACTCATCTGGCATCTCAAGTCTCAGTAGCCCGTCGTAAGACACGTTCCACAGGTCCGGACCAAGGATAGATCCCTGGGCAACACCCGATGTAACCGCCATCCTTCGTTGGCCCTGTGTCGTGTCGTAGAGCAGGCTTCGGTCCTTTAGGTAGTTCCTCAAAAGCCGCATTAGATATTCTGGAACTTGAAAAGAGTTTTCCAGCGTATCCAGAATATCCACCCATCTAGCGGAGTTGAAGGCATTCCTGACGTCGAGTGTCACCAACAGGACGATCCGTCGCTTGGTGCGACTACATGCCTCTGCCTTTTGGACCGCGTTCACCACCTCTGCAATCGCATCAATGGTAGAACGTCCTGCTCTAAAGCCGTACTGCCGAGGAGATAGGTCCCCAGCAGCACGAATCGCGTCAGTGAGTCTTCCCTTGATGAGTTTCTCTAGCACTTTCCCAGCCGTGTCTAGCATGCATAACGGGCGGTATGCAGACGGCGATTCGGGATTTCCCTTCCCCTTGCTGACCAGCACGAGCCTCGCCACCTTCCATCGTACCGGAAAAACCCCGTCCCGTAGGCAAGCGTTGAATGTGCTGAGCAGCAAGTCAGGACAATGGTGATAGACGAGCTGCAAAACCTCAGCTGGAACACCATCTGGACCTGGAGCCTTCCTTGCCTTCAGGGAGAGGACTGCCTCCTCCAGTTCCAGCTGTGTGAAGAGTGGGCACTCGACTGCTGTTTCACCATGGACAGCGTCAACACGGACGGGATGGGCGGGGAAGAGTCCCCGCACTATCGCGTCCATCTTTTCCGCGTCATGTATACAAGGCTTCCGTAGGGCACCAAGTTTCCCCATGACCAGCTTGTAGCCAAGGCCCCACGGATCCCTATTTACATCGTCCACGAGGTCTTGCCAGCATCGGGCCTTGCTCTTGTTAATAAGCCTGCGAAGATATTTCCTGCCGGACCTGTATGCTGCTAGCCTAGTGTCTGCCTCCTCCCGTGTTCGCGCCCGCTGGGCCTCTCGCCGGAGTTTGTGACACTCGCTTCTTTGTTCGGCGATCTCGTTTGACCACCAGTATACTGGAGGCTTACCATGTCGGGGTCTCCGGCGGGGCATGGAAGACTCGCAAGCAGCTATGATGGTACTCATAGTTGAGTTCACCAAGTCCTTGGCTGTAGGCCCTCCACTCCCTGGCGGAGCTCCCAGCAACGGTGCGCCTGCCGTAAGCGCGTCAGTGAACTTCTCGACGTCCATCCTCCCAGTCCTCCGTCCGAGGATTGAAGTTTGGGCATATGCACGCAGAGTGGCACCGTCGTGAATCTCAACAGCTATATACTGGTGATCACTAGCCGAGTAGTCCTCTAGTACTCGCCAGTTGTGTACTCTAGGTACCAGGGACTCCGAAGCGAGTGTCACATCGGGTATGGTTCCTACGCAACCCCAGCGGCGGAAAGTAGGGGTGTTACCAGTATTTAGGACAAAAAGCGCTGTTCTGGCCGCCATGTCCAATATTTGCTTTCCCCTTGGGTCGGATTGTGGCATACCCCATTCGATGGCTCTAGCGTTGAAGTCTCCCCCGACCAGCATGTGGCCCTCTGTGTTCGAGACAGCGTCCTCCAGGGCATCGAGTTTGGTTCGAAAGGATCGCATTGCCTCGTTAGGCGTCAGATAAACACTGAAATATGTTATCCCTGAACACCGCACCCACACAAAACCATCCCCGCGTCCATGGCCCTGCACCTGAAGGCGGGCGCTGTCTCGAACCCAGATGGCCGAGGTACCAGTTTTGTCAGGGTACCACGCTTGCGAGTCCTTGTTATGATGTTGCTCGCTCAGCAACAGGAGGTCAGCTTTCTTATCCCTCGCAAACTGCTCAAGTAGGTCCTGGGCGTTTGTGCTTCGGTGCAAATTGACCTGCAGGATACGGATCATTTGAGTATCGATTTGGCTTTAGTTAGGGCCTCCTTGAAAACCCGGCATCTCCCTGTCCCCGGCTCATGTTTGAGGTCGCCGGGTGCTAGCTTAGCGTCCTTGCAAAGAATGCATTTTGCCTCGTTCGTGCACTCCTTCCTTTTGTGCCCCGTTTCACCACATTTGTAGCACAGAGATCTCCTGTCGGGTCCCCTACAGCCATACGCGGTGTGTCCGTATTCGAGGCATCTGAAGCAGCGGATAGGGATCGCTCTTCTCCGTATCCTGCAGATCACCCAACCTATCTTAATTTTGCCCTTCGCCAGGATTTGCTGGGCGTCTTTATCAGCTAGTTCGACAATAGCCATGCGTTGCCCCCTTGTGTTTTCACGCGTCAATCTTGTCTTGACTTCACTTAAGCTGGGGAACTCCCTCCTAATGGCACCCTCTACTTCAGCTTTGTCCGTGACGCAGTCGAGGTCCCTGATTTCCAGGGTGGCCATTGGTTCGAGCGAGGCAACCGTTGCCGCATCTCCAAGAACCTTTTGAACCGCGTCACGGAATGCATCTTTGTTTGTGGCCTCTGGCCCGAATTCCACCAGCAAGCCGCCGGTCCGGGTTGGTCGAACTGCTTTGATGGCAGTTTTGGTGTCGTCTGGCTTGACCGCTCCTTTAATTTCACGGAGGACATCTGCGTAGGTTCGGCCCTTAGTGGGTTTAATAAGCAGTGCCTCTCGCAAGGGTTTGTGCCGCGGTTTGCTTTTTGTTTTCTGCGGTATAGCGGGGGGCTCCTTGTTCTCTTCGTGGTTGAGCTCTTTGTCTTTTTTTTCTAGGAGTAGCTTTTTGGCCGCTTTTTTCGCTGCCTTGTTTCGCACCACATGAAACTCCTCGCCTGGAGTGTCAACTTCGTTTATGGTCTCATCCTTCCTCCTTTTCTCACAGTCGCCTTCAATTGGGCTACCGGCCATTCTTTTGCTGCTGCTAGGACCCACTGATGCCTCGAGGGAGAGCGTGTCTTTTTGGTGCTTTTCGGTTGCAAGCCACCTCCGCCTGTAGTGCGTTATGCGGCCAAAAAGCTCCTCCAGTTCAAGAATGCCATTCTTGACACTCTTGCCTATGTTTTTCTGCACTTCGCAGGCAGCCCTCAGTTGTTTGACGATATTCCCCGCTTTCCGAGTAAGCCGCTCCTCTTCGGCGCGGTCAAGGGCGATTGTGTTATTTTGCGCCACCTCTTGGGAGAGGCCCCCGTTTCCTAGCCCTTTTGCTTCTATCGCTTGGATCGCGTTTGAAGTGGCGTCGGCCAACGGCAAAACTTCTCCCTCCCCCAGTCTTACACTGGCCTCCGTTGGTGTCGCAACTTGATCCGGATTGTGTACGTCTTGCACTGGGCGCTCCGGGGTGCGCATAGTCCTTCTACTGCGCCCAAAGGCTGCAATGATGCCAGGTTGCACAACGCACTCTGCCTTCTTTCGTTCGTTAGTCCGTCTGTGGTCTGTCTCCGATGATTTAACCTGTGGTGTTGACTTTAACAGTGTTTCTGGGGTTTGCTGCCTCCCCCCGCAATCGGTGACTTGTTTTATCGGTGTTCTTGCCAACAGCGGTTTTTGCCTGAAAGGGTTCTCCGTGCTAGCGTCCTGTTTGCTTGTGGTTTCATTTGTTTGCTCCATTTTATTGGGTCCCCCCTCGGAGCCGCTATCTCCGTTCGTGTGTGTAGTCGCCTTTTTGGTCCCATGGTTATCTTTGCAGAGCAGGGAGGCCATGCGAGGGTTGGCACAAGCCCTTATGGGGACAAGTGCTCAGAGCCAGACCAGCGCTAATCGGGAGTCCGTCTCAACCGAACCTACACCACCAACCCAATGGTGCGAACTTCGAACGTACTCCGAGGCCTGCCAAGGTTTTACCGGGACGGAGACGGTATGATAGTTGAATTGGAGCCGTTCACACACGAGTTTCACCTCGGCGCTACTGTGCAAAGCAACTAGGTCCAAACCATCACATCCGCCAGCCCAAAGCGTCAATTCCAGTTCGTTGTCCAAAGCATAATCCAGATACAATAAGAGGGAACCTCACGGCACCCCCCATATCCTCGGGTCCGTGGGGGCGGCACTCCCCAAAGAATGCTAGCCTCCAAGAATGTTCTTGTCGACCGGCTTTCTCCCTGCGGGAATTTCCTCGGGTACGTGGGGGCGGAACTCCCCAAAGAATGCTAGCCTCCAAGAGTGGTCTTGTCGACCGGCATTCCCCCTGCGGAGTTTCCTCGGGTACGTGGGGGCGGAACTCCCCAAAGAATGCTAGCCTCCAAGAGAGCTCTTGTCGACCGGCATTCCCCCTGCGGGGGGTGTCGCACCTTACTTTGCCGCCTTCGGACAGCACATGATTTGCCATGGTCAATCATACCGGCTGTTACGGCAATTAAAGTGTTTGGGAGACACCGTCGTTGCGCTGGAGCCCCACGAGCGTTTAGGAGACCTCCGCCAACAAATCGGACGGAAGATTAAGGCCGCGGGACGTGCAAATGAGGCGCAGTACAATCTCAGGTCACGATCTTCCAATTTTAAAGAAGGAGATGAGGTTTTCCGGCGCAATTTCCGCCAAAGTGACGCCGCTGGGCATTACAATGCCAAGCTGGACCGGCGCTTCTTGTAAAGCCGTATACAGAGGGTAGTAGGACCCAATCGCTATATGATAACGGACCCATCGGGAAAGGAAGTTGGGATATACCACGCAAAAGACCTGCGCCGATAGATAATTAGCCACGTCTGTTCTGTTCGTCCGCACAAAGTTTCAAAAACGCGCAAGGTTTGTATACTTCAGGCAAAACACAAACATACGTATCAGTCCGTCCGTTTGCCAATTTTGTTTTCTTTTATTGTTCGTCACTCCATATTCCGACGCTAAAGACTACCCATGCTATAATGAAAGATCCTTCAGCTCCTTTTTCGCAATCCTCGTCGCATTGGGATCGCGAGAAAATTAGCTGCCCTGTAGAAATCGAGCAGGTTGTTAAATTTATTATTTTTTTTATTAAGTTAAATTATTTGATAATCTCATGTAAAATTTAAATTTTATTTTTTTTTATGTCAATTTATAGATTTTATATTTTATGTATTCAATATAACTAAAACTGCTCGATTTGAATTCGGCGCAGGCAAAGGGCTAAAGGAAATTCCTGCATAGTATAGGCCAGATCTGTTAAATAACTACACAACCAACAAACCAACAAACCATTTCCATATAAGGAAATCCTACTATGGCTGGATGGTATGGAAATTACACATTCTCGCATTCCGCTCATCGTACTCATAGTCATACCCAAAAATATACACTTACACTCATCGAATTGTTAGTATCAACTCTTATCAGTGAACAAGATACCCAACGCCACTTGCTATTCCATGCATCCCATCCGCGGATGCACATTTACATTCAGGCGTGTCGCACGTACCATTTAAGCTCCACAACCTGTCCTTATAAATTTGCGTGCAGTTTGTATTGATCACACAATGACAAGGTTCGATCCAATACAACATCAACAGCATCCAGATCTAGAGGGTCATGGTATGCTATTGGATCGGACACAGCAATGATGCTCGTCGCGATGATGGTCGTGAGCGGGGAGTCTGCTTGAACTCGCGAATGAACGCGGAACGCTGTGAGGGAGTCAGGCGGCAAGCTTTGTGTGAGGTGGCGTGATTTCGCGCGGTGCGGGGAAAAAATACATATTTTTTACTTAAGAAGTGAAAATAAAGTTAAGAAATTGCTTTACAAACTCGCCTATGCTACGTATTTAGCGTTATCAACGAGCGCCGCGAAATTGTTTGCGATTTTGCGGATAGTCGTCTAAATTCTTGACCAAACCGCAGTGTTGAGCAATAATGATACGTTCCCGGCAAAATTGCTGTCAAATTTCGGTGGATAGTCAAGCAATTTATTTTTAGATTCAAGTGTGAAATGTTTAGTGATTGAAAATCGAATGCATTTGTTTATGCTCATAGTAAACCGTGAATTTTGTTGGAAGTCAACGGATAGTTAAAAGAGAAGAAATTGAAACACAAATTTCCCTCACATGAAATGAGGAAGCGTAAATTTTTTTTTTGAAAATTGAATACATAGACAAGTGCGAGTGTGTTTCCTTTGTTCAGCTTGGTGTGAAAATCGAGTAAACGGCAGTTTTTATTTTGCATTTAATATACCAGGGTAGAGAATTATAGTTTTTGAATAACTAAGGCTTTTAGCGGTTCGAGCGCGGTTAGTGCCAAAAAATTATTCTATTTTTATGAAGTCGGGTTTGGTTCATATTTGCTTATTTATCAAGAAGGAGATTCGCAAGAGAATATCCAAGTCGACGGGTCTTTTTTTGCGGCAATAACTCGCACGCATTGTGATAGAACATTAAAAATTCTGCCAGAAGTTCGCACTGGCGAGTGGCAAATTGTGAACAGAAGTGGCAAAAAGATATAAAGAGTGAGATGAGATCGCTCATCAAGGAAAATGTTCGTCGCGAGATGAGATTTTAATATGGTTAATGTAAAATTTGCGTGAAGTTTTGCAAGTGACATGAAAATCGTTGTGCATCGATGAAATAGATAATAGAAATTAACGCTCAGAAGCCTCGCTTATTAGTATCGCTAAGATAACTGTACTTTCCCAAATTGAAAATTGTGTAAGATTCGGAATTTTTGTGCAAGAGAGGTGCAATATCGTTCTCGACTGGCTACGTTGTTCAAATCCATGGTTAATCGTAGAATGAGAAAAATGTTTTGCAATAGTCAATAGGTGTAAATCGCGGAAAAGTTTTCATGGTTTTACATCAACCTTCCTAATTTGACGGAGCGTAAAGCCCTAATTGAAGCGTTCAAATAAAGTGTTCATTGACTGAGCTACGAATCTTGCTGGAATTATTGGCTAGTGATATTTCCCGCCAAAGGAAAAAATAACTCTACCCCCAGGATACAATTTTCGGAGTTGCGCTAAAAGTCCAAATTGTTGTTATTGGCGAAAGAAAAAGAAAAACAAAGATTAAACATAAATTTAATTAGATAGTCACGAGTGTTGATGTGTTTACTTAATTTATTTCACTATACAGCAATCTCACCACATCACCAGCGGGCGCCCGGCGTGGATGGAGGTGAGTACCGTTTTCTTGGTATTGAATTACTTCATAATTGATAATTTTTTTAAAATTAAATTACTTCTTCAAGGCAATTATTTGAAATAATGAATTTCTAAATTAAACCATAAACTCGGTCTTTCTATTTTGGTTCCTTTTGACCGGGTATAGGACCCGGTACGGTGGCAGGCTCACACCACCAAACATGAGCCAGCCGCCGGGTACATATTAACTTCTTTGTTTCAGGTGACGGCGCGGGTTGAGTGGCCCGAGCAAGGTGCCTCTTTATGACATAGGGTTATGTAATCGAATTGCATAATTCTATGGCATAAATTGGTCACCGGGCTACTTCTCCTCTGATGGGAAGGCTCATGCAAGTTAAGTTGTATGAGTTTTCCACTCAGAAGAGGAATACCTGGCCACTACAACAATTATGGATTTTGATCCGGTTGGGTGGGTGCGCGGGGGCTCCATCACCACCCGGTTGCCTCTCTCTCATTTGTGGGCCATGGGCCTTCTTCGGCTAAGGACGAAGTTACCCTAATTCCGTCCCTTTTTACTGGTTTCACTTGTTCTCTGAACAAGTCATTTCCCCTTGGTGTAGTTGCCTACGATTTTTGCGACTTCGGTCGCCTTGTTTTTCTCGACCCCAGAAATTCGTGAATGCGAAATTCTTTGTAGTGGATCCTTGTGCTGCGGTGAACCCCACAACACCGCAATGCTAGCCTGTCAGCGCATTCACGCGTCCCCAGACAAGGGCATTCTCGGCAGATACTGACACCTTCTTCTGCCGAGGCAGCAGACCATCGCTGCAGTCCTTCACGGACTTTGGAATTTACCTATTCACTACATATTTTCTGACCTGCTATTGATATATCGTAAATATATTTTTGTAAAAATAACCAGACATCTGAGTATTCTGGATATTCTAAATTGAAAACATGATAAAGCTTAAAGCACAGATCTAGCCCAGGCAAGAAACTGGTAAATTTGAACCGTACCTCGTTGAAATAAACGTAGAATTCCTTTGATGTAGATTCACCGATTGCGATCAGAAATGGTTGCAATGTTGAATTTAGTAGATAAAAACGAGACTGCGGATCACTTATGGCTTTAGGAATATCACCGATGCTGGCCAATTGCAGGACAAAACAATCACGTGCCTCTTTTATTGTTGTTCTGCGGAATTTTTTCCCATCGGAATTAGCCACTCGGTGAGATGGAAGAATCACGGCATTCAATAAAGTCTATGCATAATTAAAAATGTGAAAATGCATAATATAAGTTTTAATTATTTACCTTTGTCTGTGATCGTTTCAATAAATTTTGAATTATCGATTGACTCCTTGTCATGAATGTTTGCTTTCAAGTTAGGTATGATTAGGGATTTGAAGTTTTCCCACTTATTGAAAAGAGAATTTTCTTGTCCTTCAAATATTTTTTGAAAGTCGGAGTGAATCTTAAAAAAAAATTTAATAATGTAGGCGTATAGATTAACGGTATTACCAATCGAGTCCCGAATTCAATATTCGTGTACAGTGGCCAATTTTTTAGAAAACCCTCAATATCTTACGAATTAAGATGTTGTTTGCGACGAAAATCATAACCACTTTAGCATCACTTCATCAAATGGAGAATCATTATGGCGCAGCCATGACATAATATTTGTAGACAAAACAATGTCCGTTTCGGTAACATCATTTGCATTATCTGGGCTATTCGTGGTACTATTTTTTTGTACGCTTCGCTTTCGATTATTTATATACCTACTGTACAGCTTCCCGCTTGGACATTTCCTGTTTTTGATCTTTTTATAAAGTATTTTTCCTGGAAATACAAACGTGTTAACAACTGAAAAATTTGCCTGTTTGTGTATTTTATACGGGATTTTCCCCTGGAAACTCGTCCGTTAATTTTTCACTTAAAAGTTGGAAGTCATTGCTGGAGAGTGTTTGTTTTGCTGAAAGATAGTCGACTGGCAAAAATTAGTCAAAATGACTATGTTTTACGTGACTATCAAACTGAGTATGAAATTTATTTGATATCACTATTCAAAATTCTTTCAGTGTAGGGTGTCGGTTTTGCTGATTTATTTTTTAATACTTAGAATTTGAAGCGTGCGTGACCAAGATTTTTTTTTATATTTTTCTGATAACTTTCACGACTTGGCCAATCTCCCGTTACCGGCTATTTATGGGAGACCCTCTATATTATAATTTCTGAAATGAAGAGATTTCAAAAATCTTATCAGGGCTACTTAAAAAACGAGGCCAACAAAATGACGGTTAAATTTAAATACATGATTTTTTTTTATATATATAATTTCTTTATTAGAATGTATGCGGTACAGAGGCCTTATAATATAGTAGGTGTTCTGACAAAGTCATTTCACCATCGTTTGAACATTACTTAATACTATGCATATTATGGTATTTCTATGTGATTATTACAATTAGCTAGAGGAAAATTTAGGCAAAAACCTCTACTGAACTTATACTAGCTTAACATAACTTAACTTTCTACTTATAACTAGCTAAAACCTATGGGGCTAGGTTACGGCCAAAAGATAGGTGGTAGCAACTGCTGATTTTCAATTCGCCAGGGCATGTATTAGCGGATTGGGCGAGCCTTTTGCTTTCGCGGTTAATTTGTCACGGCGCGATGCAGCGAGCTTACGATTTGGACTAACGCCAGCAAGGCTGTGTAGCTTTTCAGAAGAGAAGTAAAACGGTTTATTAAGTACCATTTTCAGGTATCTATTTTGGGTGATCTGAAGCTTTGTTACTAGATATTTAGCACATTGGATCCAGGTAGGTGAGCCGTATAGGATGATCGGTTGGATTGCCATTTTGACGATGAGGACTTTGTTTTGTGGTGTTGAGACGTGAATTACGATTTTTCCAACTCTTTTTGGGGAATGCGTGTCAATTTTTTAATATTCGGAGGAGTGCGTGGTACATAGAATGTGTTTGTCGATATAAGATGACTAACCGAGTCTTTCTTCATGCGATGGGTCATATTATTTTGGCTAAGTAGCACTCTGCCGATATCAACTTAAATAGCCTTGATCTTTATATATATTATTAAAAATATTTTTATCATATTTCGTAGGGTTTACATTCCGCGTCTTTACCGGGGATACTAGCTCTTGATGTCAACATATTAGACAACAATAAGATTCTCACTGGAGGAAATGACAAAACGGCTGTTATATTTAATAAGGAGACTGAACAAGTTGTTGCCGTCTTGAAAGGACATTCGAAAAAAGTTACAAAAGTTATATATCACAGCAACGAAGACGCAGCTATCACAGCTTCTCCAGACTCTACTGTAAGAATATGGAGCATTCCCAGGTTAGTTTATTGTTGATTGTGCTCAATTTTTAAAAATATATTATTATTATATTATAAATAAGGGAGAATGTTGGTAAAAAGGTAAATTTCTTTGTACTTCATATTCTAATGCCCGGCAATGTACCCAGAAAAATAAGCTCCACCTATAAAAAATACTACTTATTCATTTATTATAATTAAATATACTTATTAACACAATTGTGGTCCAATGTCACTCTTACTTACCTCTTCACACTAACCTTGATCTTCAGTAAAAAAATATGTGTTCTTGGTTAACAGTAATACGATTTTAATATAATTTGTTATATTATTTACAAAGAATGTTTTAATTGTGAGAAGTTGGCAAGGAATGTTTTAATTGTGTGTGATTTGTTGTTCTGTGAGAAGTTAGCGGTTCGTCTCTGCCCGGTTCGCTTGTTGCGGCTAGTTTGCTGCACTACTGGCTGCCACAGACTTGTTGACCCCTCACTGCTTGTGTGCTGATCTTTCGCCGTTCTTGTCGCTCCGTTGGAAGGTTGTTATAGTGCTTATGTTCATATCCACAACCACCATACTTCTATATGAAGCTTCACTGATACTAAGAGGATTAAAAAAAATTTAGTATTAAAAGAATTCGAAAAACACTCTCGCCAATAATAAAATGTAATATAAGAGAAACGTCCGACAAATGAATGAAATTAAATTTCAAATAAATATATAAATCTTTACATTCAAATTTAGATTATTTCAGATGATGTTATTTATCAATAATACAATAATTTAGTGAAATTTTTATTTGCTGCGTTGTGGCCGGCGACACAACGCAGCAAATAAAAATTTTAATATAACACTTCAAACAACCCCCATGCCTAGGGAGAGCAAAACTCCCCACTCACACTAAATTATTGTATTATTGATAAATAACATCATCTGAAATAATCTAAATTTGAATGTAAATATTTATATATTTATTTGAAATTTAATTTTATAAAATTAAAAAATAATATATAACAAATAAATATGATTTATTTTATTAGTCAATCTTAAGCTTGATTTTTTTTACCACTCGTTGATGTTTTAATAAAGTGTGAACAGTAAATAATGTAAATGTTTAAAATTTATAAATAAAATTATATAATGTAATTCTTTAAAAATATAGGCATATGCCTAAATTTAAAGTAGCTAACACCACAACTTTTTTTTAAAATGTTTTTAAAAAACAAAAATAAAATAAATGCTTTTCGTACTAATGCTTTCGTACTTCTTTATAGAATGTCGATTCTTCATAATTAACTTTTCTTTCTTTTTTTTATTGATTATTTTGATGCTTTCCCAACACTCGCGAAACAATTAAGATTCGCAGGAGATTATTAATGATCATGTGTTACAATTTTCGGCAAGATTTTTTTTATTAAGTAGCAGAATGCAAGTGGCACTTTTTTTTACACTATCATACAAAACGGTCAACCTACGCTCCTTTTTCTGCTTCTTCAATCTCTTCCGATTTGGGGTTTCCCGTCACTTCTTAACGCATACACACACGTTCTAGGGGCTAGTGAAATAAATTCTTTAAACGAAAAAAAATAAGTTTTGCACTTGTTTTCATCAATTTACAACAACCTGAATGGACAGATGGCCTGAAGATATTGCACTCGCGGACGTTGATTCATTTCAATATTTAGATTTGAACGCGGCAACGCGACGATGAGATGTTATATCCGTAATAAACACATTATCTTCATCCAGATTCAAAAACTAAACCGACTTACAAATGTTTTTTCCTACCTACCCTCTTGTAGCACTACAGCCCCTTTCGGGCCTTCGCTTAGAGATAGTTAGAGTATCTCATTATCATGATCGAATGGGTCGGCACTCCACAGGGTGAGATGGTCAGTATCACGCTTTGGCCGTGTGTCACTCCACGCAGCAGCAATACGTTTTGATTTTTAAACCAGCACATATCATAACTGAACGGGCTTATAGTCCATCCGAAGAATTAGTCGAACTAAATCTCGCTGTCGCTAAAGAGAATCGAACCAGGGATCTTCGTCTTACGGAATGAGTGCTCTAACACTACACCACGCGGACTATTACCTAACCTTTTTTTTTCTAAAAATTTTGCGTACTCTTTACATAATTAAAATTATTGTATATAGTATGTCAAAGTGTATAAAAGCAAGTACTTTTTGTAGTGTAGTATGGTATAATGCCATCAACAATGAATGGTGAAATAATCAACTAGAAATATTTTTTAAATTATAAATTAAATTAATTAAACGTATTACACCCCCGGTCATGTTTAAAGTAAAAACAAATTTTTGTTTTTGAAAAATGAAAGACGCAAAAACTTTGATCTTACTATTTGCATGTCTTTTTTTTTCTTCTTTCTCCATGCTGTGATATTACTTAATCTATTTTGCTGTGCTATTACTTAATCTATTTTGTAAATGGATTTATTCTGTAAAATAGAAGTAAATAAATAATTAAATAACTCCGCATCAATAACTAACTCCCCGATACCTTTGACACAAATATCGGAATAAAGCAGAGAGATGGGCTGGTTCCATTGCTGTTAAATTTGGAGTACGTCATATAGTAATGTACCTCGTGTATCGAAAGGTAGCTTACCTGTCGATACACGAGGTACATTACCATACAAGTCGAGCCAAGTAGTAGCCTATGCGAACGACATCAACATTAGCAACTGCCAAAGAACTCTTCTTGAAACTCGACAGCGAAGCAAAACTAGTAGGGCTATAAATCAATGAAAATAAAACAAAGCTCATGACGCAGTCGTGGAAAAATACCTCAAGTACGCAAAACATCAAACTTGGCGAATAAAATATCGAAAATGTGGAAATTTGTGTATTTGGGCGCCAAAATAACGAAAACGGGTAATGAAGGAGACGAAATACGCCGAAGAATACAGCTCGCAAATTAATTTTTTTTCAGCTTTGACGATCTTGAAGACCAGCTGCATACATAAGAGAACATGCTATGGGTGTGAAGCATGGACTCTAACCCAAGCATCCGCAAACATATTGAACGCCTTTGAGCGACGCGTTCTGAGGCGAATAATTGGAGCGAAGCTAGACGGGGACCAATGGCGAATTCGATACAACTATGAGCTGTATGAAATTTTTGACGAACCGGAGGTCTCAACGATTGTAAGACTGCGGAAGCTGCAATGGGGTGGCCCCGTCAATCATATGGACGAACATACCGAAACACAAGTATTCGTTGGAGAACTGAACTGAACTGAAAATTTTGTGGGATTTGAGATTTACCACAATAAGTCATAGGTGCTATGCGTGCAAAACATGGACCCTAACCCAAGCATCCGCAAATATATTGAATGCCTTCGAGCGACGGGTCCTGAGGACTAATGGCGAATTCGATACAACCATGAGTTGTATGAAATTTTCGACGAGCCGGAAGTCTCAACGATTGTTAGACTGCGGCAGCTGCAATGGGCTGGCCACATGAATCGTATGGACGAACAACGGATTCCCAAGAAGGTATTCGTTGGAAGAACTGAAGGCCGGAGGCCAGTGGCGAAACCGAGGAACGCTGGTCTGACTGGGTCGACAAAGACAGTTCAACGCTGCTCGGATTTCGGAATTGGAGGACGCGGTCAATGGACCGAGACAGTTGGAGGCGTTGTTTGCAAGAAGCTAAGGCCCAAGAGGGGCTGTAGTGCTAAGAAGAAGGAGAAGAGAACCATAAACAACCCTTTTGTAAATAACAATTTAAAATTAAAGCATAACTGCTTCTGTTTTAAATAAAATGCTGGGCTTTTGCCCAACATTGTATTCAAAATAATTACATCCGCTACGCTATTTTGGCAGGTGACTTTAAAAGAGAGCGCATTTAGTCTGGATTTCAAAATATGTGGCATGACATTGGGTAGATTCCTACATAATTGAGGAACAAATTTTTTTTAATGAAACCGTATTTCATGACAGTCCTGCCTAAGTGTGAGCGAGATAGATTGTGAAGCTGCTTTTATCTAACCAGGAGATAGATTGACACACAACAACGGATACACCAAAGGTATTCTTTGGGAGAACTGAAGGCCGGAGACCAGTGGGAAAACCGACAAAAATGCTGGTCTGATTCGGTCGACGAAGACAGTTCATCGCTGCTCGGATTTCGGAATTGGAGGACGCGGTCAATGGATTTTCTTTTCTTAATCCCAATTATCTTATTCGCTACTCTTCTGAGATTTTCTTAGTGTTCTCTCTTCGTCCTGGTTTTCCTACCTACATATTCTTTGTACGCCTGATTCTTTTTATCTAATGCATTCTGGCACTCATCATCGAACCAATCATTTATTTTGCGCCGGGCTTGATGTCCGATCATCTGTTCTGCCACGGTCCTTATAGCCGCTTTCACTTCCATCCAGAGCTCGTTGCTCGTCTTTAATGATGCGTCTAATAAGATGGGAGCCAGCTGGTTGTCGAGGGTCTCAGTGAAATGTTTGGCCACAGACGCCGTTTGGAGCCTTTCGATGTCAAATTTTTGTACGGGCTGGTCTTCGCTGAATATGCCTTTGACATGCGACCTCGATATGAAAGGTAATAATGTAGTACTGAAAGCCACAACTGAACCAAAATTGAAGCGGTACTGAAAACCAGAAACAATGCAGTACTGAAACTCCAAATACAATCTGCACTTAAGCAGTACTGAAGATTGATAGAAACGTAGTCATGAAAATCGGTTCTTCATTGGTACTTATGCGGACACAATCGAATACTAAAATTCAGAACTCAATGGAAACCTAAGCGATACGGTAAACTTCTGACATCATTCTGTCGAGTTTAAGTGTTCGGTCAAATTAAGCGTTTGGTCTCGTTTTATTAAAACTCCGTAAAATGTTTCAAGTTTTTAAATTTGAATGTGATAATACCGTTCTAGCTTTGCCAATATCGTGGGTCTCTAATGGTCATGTGAGATATTTTGATTAAATAATAGGCCAGTGCTGTGATATAAATAATATATTATTATAGGTAAAGTTTAATAGAAACTTAATGAAGCACTATATCAAGGCAAATAAAGTTCATATAAAGTTTCAGCTATCAACCGCAGCAAATATGGTAGTAATAAAGTATCATAGAAAACTTTTTTTTACATATTTTTTACTTTCAAGATACGTATGATCAAGCACTCATGGCGGAGGAGTTACTTTTGGATGTGAGCGACGTTAATACATCAGACGTCAACACAACCTTTAAATCTTTCACAAAAAAAAAGAAAAGGGCCTGATGTGTTGGAGGAGGGATCAACTGATTCCTGTAACGAAGTGCTACCAGCTGTTCCTGTAAAATCACGTTGTGTGTCAGGCACAGGAGCCTCTGATGTTTTGTCGGAGTGTCCATTGATTCCTGATGGAAATATATATGCTCCCAGTTCCCCAATGCAGTTTGTACCGTCAGGTGTTTACTATTCCTTCTCAGAAGTTTTGAATTTTTTGTATATGATTTCTTTCCGTAAGTTTTCTGATCAGTTACGGAGGAAGTTGTCGGTGAATCTCATATGGTAAATTAAAATTTGGATAGCATTTCAACAATAACAATTTCCACAGTTGACGGTGACATGATACGCACGATTGTCTGAGAAGAGCTAAGGCAATTCCAAGAAGAAATAAAAAACATGATGCAAGACGTTTTAGGAGAAGTGGCAAACAAATGTACTGGTTCCCGAACAAATCGAAACTCTTTCGAGGAAATTAACAAATTTCCATTAAAAAATTTGGAAGAGCTGCAAGAGTTCCTCATACTGTCGTTTTATATCTTGGGCGATGTATAAATAGATGTTTTTTAGGAAGCATATATAGTATAACACAATTTGGTGGGCGAGCTGTCAAAGGAAATTTAAAAGTTTTAACGAAAGTATATGATTTGGGGCAAAAAAATGCGTCTCATTCACCGGTCGTGAAGCAAAAAAGTTTCCATTGAAAAACTTATATCACATAAAAGCAGTCATAGGTAAATTAGGTTTTTTCTACAACCATATCAAATAAATACAATATTAATCTTTTTTCTTTAAAAGCCGTCGGGCCTTGCTTAGTTGTGTGAGCAGACGCGTTTCGACTACTTTGAGTCATCTTCAGTGTCTAAAGGATGTGTTGAAGGGAGCGACTTTATATAGTCGTAGGATGGGTAATTAGCGAATAGGTAATTAGCGGATGGGTAATTAGCGGATGGGTAATTAGTGGATGGGTAATGAGGTCAGGAAGTAAATTACTCAATTATACCACGTAGGGGGATATTATGTTTTTGTTTTTTTGCTTGTTGGCTGTCCGTTTGTTCTGTTTCATCTCGTTTCCGTTTTCGTCTAAGAGTGTGGTCTAGGACTGAGAAAATTGCGTCGGAATTGGTAACAAGTTGTTCGTTGATAATGTCACCGTCTGTCTTTCTATGTTTATAAATTTCAAGCCTTTCTAGGATGTCAAGTCTCGGTCCTTTGTTTTGTTTGTGTAGCAATTTCATAGAGTTTGTCATAGCATCAGGCTAATGTGCGTGGTTTTGTAGGTGCGTCGCATAATTGGAGTCTGCCTTATTGTATAAGAAAGATCGTAGGTGCTCTTTGTATCTTGTCGTTAGTTTTCGTGTTGTCCTTCCTATATATACCATGTCGCAGTCCTTGCATGTCAGTTTGTATATGCCGCTGCCTTCGTATAGCGATGTGTCATTCAGTTTTGGCTTCAGTTTGTTTCCAATGTTGTTGTTCGTTTTGAATGCAGTTTGCAATTTGTATTTCCTAAGGAAGTTTGATAGTTTGTATGTCTCTTTGCCTACGTTTGTTAACGATACCCACTGTTGGTCGTTCTTATGAGTTTCCGTCGGTTGGCGTTCCTGTTTTTGTTTGTACTGTGTGACTAGTTTGTCAATGTCGCATTGTTTGTATCCGTTATTATTAGCTATTCTGTAAATGTTGTTTAGTTCGTTGGAGTAGTTAGTAGGAGTCATGGGGATGGAGTGAAGCCTCTGCACCATTGATCTGTACGCTGCTAGCTTATGTTGTGCGGGGTGGTTAGATGTTTCATGTATGGTATGATCAGTTGTGGTTGGTTTTCTGTATATTTTGTAGTCCAATCGTGTTTGTTCACGTGTCACAGTTAGGTCCATATAGTTGAGTTGTCCGTTTGTTTCTTTTTCCATAGTGAACTTTATATTCGGGTGAATTTCATTCATATAGGCAAGTAGTTCGTCTTGTTTATTTTCTTGTGAGTCAATAACAATGAAACAGTCATCCACATATCGTCTGTAAAATATTACATTGAATCTTTTGACAACTTTGGGTATAAAGACTTCTTCCAAAGATTGTAAGAATATTTCTGACATTATTGAGGACATTGGATGTCCCATACCCAGACCGTCTTTGGCAATGTATGTGTTGCTATTGAACTTAAAATAGTTCTGTTTGATTGTGGTCTTTATGAGATTGAGTATTTGATCTGTGAATCGTCGGCTGTTGTTGAATGAAAGTTTTTCTTTTAGTATGGCCAGTGTTTCATCGACAGGGATAGACGTATAGAGGTTGGTGATGTCTAATGATAAAAGTTGACAATTTTCAGTCAATTTTAAAGAAGTGGTAGAATTTGCTAGCTCGCGGCTGTTCTTTAATGCGTATTTGTCGTCAAGGTGCACGACATCAGCCATTATCGTTGCCAAGTACCGTGCTAATTGGTATGCAGGAGCTGGGCGGTAGTTGACAACAGGACGGATAGGAATATTGGGTTTGTGGAGCTTAGGTTGTGCTTTAAGGGGTGGTGTGCATGGATTTGGGTTTATGTAGCGTTGCTTAGTATTAGGAGGAATAATTAGTGGGGATTGTATAATGGCAGTACGTAAGTCCGCTTGGAACCTATTGGTGGGGTCTTTGTTTACCAGTTTGTAGCCGTTGGCGTTAATGAAGTCTATTGTTTTTTGTACATAGTCCGTTGTTTTTAGGATCACCGTTGTATGTCCTTTGTCAGCCTTCGTCACTGTTAGTAGGTTATCCGTTAGCTTTGTCTGAATGTGTCTTAATATCTTATGGTCTTCGTGGAAATCCGTTTTGTTTATGCTAGTGCGTATTTTTTGTAGTATGTCTACTGCAGTATGTCTTGCATGTGTCTGTTGTTCCTGCGGCAGTTTGTTAATGGCTAGTTCAGTGTCGATTACTAGTTGTTCTAGGTCTTTGTTGCGGTTTGTATTATGTAAGTTGTGTTTCAGTCCGTTATTTAACAGCTCCATTTCTTGTGTCGTAAAAGGCGTATCTGATAGGTTCACAGTCCTTGGATAGAAAGTTCTGTTCGCTGGTGTGGTCATTTTGTTTTGTTTTTTTATCAATTTGTCAAGTTTTTTCGTCATGGTCTCATATTTAGTTTTGAGCTGAATATCAATGTTTTGCCTCACGTCATTATAAAACTGTAGAAAGTTTTCAGTTTGTATAGTGTTAGTTAATTGTAAGTGTGAGTGTAGTAGTTGTCGGTTGATTTCGTCCTTTTTTATGTACAGTGTTCTTATTTCGTTTTTAATGCGGAGCATCTGTGCGCTACGTTGTGTGTTACGTGCAGCGATTGTGTTTTGTTTTATCACGATTCTTGCAAATGCTGGTGTAATGTTGTTTTTCAAGCACTGTTTGTTGAACCATATGTTTGCTATTGTTTGATGAAGTTTTAGGGTAAGGTTGTGGCCAGCCAGGCAAAACTGTTGCGTTCATTCCACAACCTTACCCTAAAACTTCATCAAACAATAGCAAACATATGGTTCAACAAACAGTGCTTGAAAAACAACATTACACCAGCATTTGCAAGAATCGTGATAAGACAAAACACAATCGCTGCACGTAACACACAACGTAGCGCACAGATGCTCCGCATTAAAAACGAAATAAGAACACTGTACATAAAAAAGGACGAAATCAACCGACAACTACTACACTCACACTTACAATTAACTAACACTATACAAACTGAAAACTTTCTACAGTTTTATAATGACGTGAGGCAAAACATTGATATTCAGCTCAAAACTAAATATGAGACCATGACGAAAAAACTTGACAAATTGATGAAAAAACAAAACAAAATGACCACACCAGCGAACAGAACTTTCTATCCACGGACTGTAAACCTATCAGATACGCCTTTTACGACACAAGAAATGGAGCTGTTAAATAACGGACTGAAACACAACTTACATAATACAAACCGCAACAAAGACCTAGAACAACTAGTAATCGACACTGAACTAGCCATTAACAAACTGCCGCAGGAACAACAGACACATGCAAGACATACTGCAGTAGACATACTACAAAAAATACGCACTAGCATAAACAAAACGGATTTCCACGAAGACCATAAGATATTAAGACACATTCACACAAAGCTAACGGATAACCTACTAACAGTAACGAAGGCTGACAAAGGACATACAACGGTGATCCTAAAAACAACGGACTATGTACAAAAAACAATAGACTTCATTAACGCCAACGGCTACAAACTGGTAAACAAAGACCCTACCAATAGGTTCCAAGCGGACTTACGTACTGTCATTATACAATCCCCACTAATTATTCCTCCTAATACTAAGCAACGCTACATAAACCCAAATCCATGCACACCACCCCTTAAAGCACAACCTAAGCTCCACAAACCCAATATTCCTATCCGTCCTGTTGTCAACTACCGCCCAGCTCCTGCATACCAATTAGCACGGTACTTGGCAACGATAATGGCTGATGTCGTGCACCTTGACGACAAATACGCATTAAAGAACAGCCGCGAGCTAGCAAATTCTACCACTTCTTTAAAATTGACTGAAAATTGTCAACTTTTATCATTAGACATCACCAACCTCTATACGTCTATCCCTGTCGATGAAACACTGGCCATACTAAAAGAAAAACTTTCATTCAACAACAGCCGACGATTCACAGATCAAATACTCAATCTCATAAAGACCACAATCAAACAGAACTATTTTAAGTTCAATAGCAACACATACATTGCCAAAGACGGTCTGGGTATGGGACATCCAATGTCCTCAATAATGTCAGAAATATTCTTACAATCTTTGGAAGAAGTCTTTATACCCAAAGTTGTCAAAAGATTCAATGTAATATTTTACAGACGATATGTGGATGACTGTTTCATTGTTATTGACTCACAAGAAAATAAACAAGACGAACTACTTGCCTATATGAATGAAATTCACCCGAATATAAAGTTCACTATGGAAAAAGAAACAAACGGACAACTCAACTATATGGACCTAACTGTGACACGTGAACAAACACGATTGGACTACAAAATATACAGAAAACCAACCACAACTGATCATACCATACATGAAACATCTAACCACCCCGCACAACATAAGCTAGCAGCGTACAGATCAATGGTGCAGAGGCTTCACTCCATCCCCATGACTCCTACTAACTACTCCAACGAACTAAACAACATTTACAGAATAGCTAATAATAACGGATACAAACAATGCGACATTGACAAACTAGTCACACAGTACAAACAAAAACAGGAACGCCAACCGACGGAAACTCATAAGAACGACCAACAGTGGGTATCGTTAACAAACGTAGGCAAAGAGACATACAAACTATCAAACTTCCTTAGGAAATACAAATTGCAAACTGCATTCAAAACGAACAACAACATTGGAAACAAACTGAAGCCAAAACTGAATGACACATCGCTATACGAAGGCAGCGGCATATACAAACTGACATGCAAGGACTGCGACATGGTATATATAGGAAGGACAACACGAAAACTAACGACAAGATACAAAGAGCACCTACGATCTTTCTTATACAATAAGGCAGACTCCAATTATGCGACGTACCTACAAAACCACGCACATGAGCCTGATGCTATGACAAACTCTATGAAATTGCTACACAAACAAAACAAAGGACCGAGACTTGACATCCTAGAAAGGCTTGAAATTTATAAACATAGAAAGACAGACGGTGACATTATCAACGAACAACTTGTTACCAATTCCGACGCAATTTTCTCAGTCCTAGACCACACTCTTAGACGAAAACGGAAACGAGATGAAACAGAACAAACGGACAGCCAACAAGCAAAAAAACAAAAACATAATATCCCCCTACGTGGTATAATTGAGTAATTTACTTCCTGACCTCATTACCCATCCACTAATTACCCATCCGCTAATTACCCATCCGCTAATTACCTATTCGCTAATTACCCATCCTACGACTATATAAAGTCGCTCCCTTCAACACATCCTTTAGACACTGAAGATGACTCAAAGTAGTCGAAACGCGTCTGCTCACACAACTAAGCAAGGCCCGACGGCTTTTAAAGAAAAAAGAGGATTGGCCTGCGGATATCAAATAAACAAAGTTATTGACTACAATATTAATCATTAACAGATATCTTGGGAGCAATTTTCAACGAGACAGAAAGAAATGTCACGTTGCAAGTTCAACGCTATTTTCAGCAGCCTTGCGATAGGGTCCGTGGTATAGAAAAGGGTCGGAGTAATGTTTCAACTCACTAACAAACCCAATAATGATAGACACGTGTGAATTAATTAATAATTTTGAAACTTTCGTTATTTTTGCTACATGTTTGGCTATAGTATGTTAAGAATAGAATTTATTTTCGTATAAAGAACAAAAGTTGAATTTAATACGATGAAAAATTATATGCTTATTGGTTTTTTCAAATAGAAATTTTATTCCGAAATTCTATTCAGCTCATTCAATTCTTATTTGCTTGCTGAATTGTTTAGTTAAAAAACTAATTGTTTAGTTTTCGATATACGAAGCTTTTGTTAATGGTGTGAATCAACGGAGATACGAAGAAAAGATTATTTTTATAAGGAAAACAGCACATTTTGAATAGTATTTCTTTTGCTTCTGAAACCTCGTAGCTTAAGTTTTTTGAATCAAGCGCTCCAATGAGCATCATGAGGCTCATTGTTTAACAGTTTCGCATTGAAGAACTTTTGGCCGTTATTCTTTATTTTATGAGTTTTTTAAACCATTTTACTCTCACTATCTCCTGATTAGATTTAAGCATAATACAGTTATCGTTTGAGGTTCCAGCTTTTATAATAAAAGATTTCAGTTTGCAAACTTTGTACTTGTTCATAGCAAACTCTCATGTAAAAATTGGCTTATCGGAACGCAAAATATTGATCTTATGCTGTTTGTTGTTGTTTCAAGCTTCCATAATTCTGTTCTTAATTTGTTCTAGTCGCCTGTTTTGTAAGTGAACATGTCTTTTCATAGCCTTTATAAACGCTTCATACTTATAGCAAGAATTTTCATCTAATGGACCTAAACTGTATGCATCTTGTGCTTTATGAATTAAGCTGTGAACGTTGTATGTAATATGTTGTAAGCCATACACTTTAGGAAATTGACGCACGAAATATAAAAGCAAATCTTTGGCGGATTCATTAAATTCATAGTAATAAACTTTCGACGTTAAGATTGTAATTGCGAGGCTAAGACATAAGAAATGCTTGTACGTATCAGAACTTATGATTCCTCTCAACGCTATTGGTGCTGAATAAAGTAAATATACTCTAAACTCTGAGGCCTTGAAATGTGGTGCGTATTTCAAAGTTCTATATTTCGTTGAAATTCAGAGCAAGAGTATTTCTTCAGTATTCCCAATAGCAGGTTTACTTTTAAAAATTGGTTACTTGCCAATTTTTGCTTATGTGGTTTCCCAAGTAATATGCATACAATTTTCTAGCATACACCCTCATCAACTGCATGCATTTTGTCGATTGTAAACTGTTTGATCATATCAATTGGCAGTTTTTCTAAAATGGACCGAGAGTCCTTATGATGACTTAAATCAAAATCGCTATTAATAGTTGTCCTGTTTCTGAAAGTGTAATCATCTCTTAAAGGGGCTGCCACTTCTGGGTACACTATTTTGGATATCCCACTAGCTGTGCTGAATCGTTGCCTTTTGTGAAGCAACAAAAAGTAACAAAAACAAAACAAAAGTAACCACCGTGCCCATTTACGTGCTTGATAGCTGCCATTGCTGGAGCATCACACACAAATGAATCGATATCAATTTTATATGATTTTGATTGAAAGTCAATCCCAACTCTAACGAGCAGCAATATATCATCAACAGACCGTTTCATTACTGCATTAAATTCTCAGGTTTACCAGAGGACTTAAATACTCCTACAGGAAAAACATAATTTTCAAGATTATTTATGCACCCAGCAATTATCCATAAACTATGGCCACTACCTTTAGAAGAAGGTGTACCATCAATGTTGAAGGAAATCTCAAAAGGGTAATATCATTCGTCACAATTGTGTGCATTTTAGCTTGAATACATGCTAGCAATGAATCCTTCATTGTAAAGTGAATATTTCAATAAAATGTTGTTCAGTATACTTTGGGGTTCCCAGCACAGACCTCACATCCCTAAAGGGGAAATGACACTCTGCTGATAGAATTTGTAACAAACCATTGATGTCTGTATAATTAATTGCTGTGCTACAACCCCAGTTCCTGATCCTGTCTTCAAACGATATAGAACTTTGTACAATCCATAGTTCTTCGGCATTCGACTTTTGCTGTTCGCCATCAATACTTTGAATCTCCCCTTCATTCACATTTGAAGCTAAATTTAAAAAATTTATTATAATACTTGTCTCAAAAAACAAACATTAAATTACTATCAAAACGACTTTCTTCTAAATCTGTAGGCAATATTTTATGATAGGCATAATCTGGAGGTCTCGCTTGCGTTCGTATTCACTTTTCTATCAAATTTAATTTTTCTAGGCATTGTTGTTAAGAACTGTTTCTCGCATGCGTTAATTTTCAGATGATAGGTTTTTCGCAAGACATTCCTTATGTCACGTACCATGTGTCATGTTTTAATGTAGTCTCGTGGCTCCGATCGATGCGCGTTCACTCCTTTACAACTCAACAAGGAAGGTACTGTGTTCAAGACCAGCAGAATGTGCATGACAAAAGGTAATTGAAAATGTCAAGTATGTAAACACTAATTGACGCAGATTCAATTAATTTTAAAGACATGTATAAAAGAACTGAAAAATACTATCTAAATTAAAAAACAAATGATCTTTTATTGACAATTTTTTTTTAATTATGCATTGGGTCAGTACAGTAACAGTACCTAAAATCAAAATTAAATCAGGACTTGACTAAGCAAATTGGTGTGTATTTACCGGTACTCTCACAGTACAGTGGTAGTATCAAATTCCGTAATTCCTTCAGTACTGAGTCAGTAACATCGTTTATAGCTTACTCAGTAGACAAAATGTTCCGCTGGAACTGCATGAATCAGTACTGTCCAATACAATGGGAATTCCGATTAAATTCCGTAGTAGTACCGATGTGTTATGCGGGTTTTTTCTTTCAATCAATTCATTTTTTGTCTACAAGTCATTTGAAGTTGACGTGTCATTGAATTTTAAAACAATAGATAAAATCGAATATAAATTTTTGTTTTGGAAGGTTTTTCAGCAACAGAAATTCATATAAAAATGTTGGAAAGTGTTAAAGGAGTCTGCTCTTTCATTTCCATTTAGAGTTTCGACGTGGTCGTTCACGCGTTGAAGAAGAACCACGAAGTAGACGTCCAAAAAGTGTAACAACACCAGCATTCATGGCGTTAGTCTATGATATTGTTTTAAAGATTCAAATGCGACTAAACGTGAAATCGTTGATAACATAG
>OZ017738.1:236631961-236646961 GCA_963969285.1 Odontomyia ornata
TATTTTTATGTTTTTATGTTATGTTATATTTTTTTTCTACTTGAAGAGTTTAGTTGTAGTGGATCAATGGTGTTTTCTATTCGTTAGAGAAATTCCTATCGTAACAAGCGTACATCAACTTTTCCATAGCCGGCGAGATGGAATAATGCCGTTGTCTTATGGGTTTATTATCGCCAACGTCTATGGCGTGCGAGACTAGGCTGGTATGGCCAAAGCCTTCTACCACATAGGATGGAAAAGCGGCAATGAATGCTTCTAGGCGTTGTTGTTGGCTGGGAGTTAGCTCATGTCTGTCTGGCATAGAAGTGAGTTCGTGGATAAGTCTGGTGTTGAGGCGGAGATCGGAGAATAAATCCGTAGCCAGACCAAATTGGAGAATGAAGTCAACGTCGAGGTAAACGTTCTGGGTTAGTGAGGGGAGTATGTAAAGTGACGACATTTTGTTTTGGGAAGCGAGAGGTGACCTCTTCTGATGCAGATTCGCTCTTGAGCCGCACGATATTCCTGCAGCCGAATGTGATATGGCTCTAGTGAACGAGCCAACGGCAGCCTGGCTTCAACTCCTGGTTGGTGAGGTGGTCGCTTCAAAATCGTCTTTGGAGAGGCCTCCCGGTGTCATCGGTCATGGCCGCTGTAGTGTTGTCATGTCTAGTATTCGCAGTAGGGTACAACCTACGGTTGAGCTTTGGAGTACCGGTGAGGTGGTCGGGTACTTTCTCGTTCGTTTTTTGAGGTGGCGCAATCAGAATAATTTGGTGAGTAAGTATTTGGTTTGCCGCAGCCGCAGCAGAAAACCGTGCGTCTGCGGACATGCAACAAACCGATGTCGGCAGGTTCCAGCAGGTCGTGCCCCACCGCGGCAACCGCAAACTCACCTGGCTCCTTGGCGTTGTTTTCAAGATCGGGCATGATTGCTTCCTGTGCCACTTCCGAAATCCCGCGCCGCGGACCAGGTCTCGTCATCATGTATGGTCGTTCCCGCAAGTCCTCTTCAACTCCTTCCAGTCTGCTGACGACTCGCAAAGCCGAAGATATGTCTTGAGGGTCCAAGTTCGCAACGTGACGGCGAAGCTTAGGCCTTAAGTTGCGCTTCAACACCCGCAATAATTGGGTTTGGGTCAATTGTTCTATCAGTCGGTCGTTGAGCCGTAAAATGTCAGCTCTAAATTTGCTGAACGGTTCGTCCGGTCGTTGCCATCTGGCTTGGATTTTATCAAGTATCTTCTCATCCATATTGACGGTAGGATACTCCATTTGTAATACCTCCTTCAACCGTGACCTGCGCTGGAGTGGCATATATGCGCCAGGAGATCTCGAGCGCGGACGCTCGCAACAATAGTGGCAGGTAGCCGGCCAGCGCCGTGTGGTCTCCCGCCAACATCTGATCAGTCAATGATTCCACCCGAGCATTGAAGACCTCTACTGTGATGGACTCCACTTAAGTGGAGATTCCAACCTTGTGTGATGCCAAGGATTTGAGTCGGTCACCGAGCCTAGCTGAGCCGCAGCTGGTACACTGGGGTCATCGGGTTCATCGAGGAACTAGGCACGTTCCGCTCGGGCTCGAGTCGCCGACCTACCGGAAATTCCCAAGGGTTTGGATCCGGGTCCCACAGCGGAGGCGTTTGGGGACATGCTAGGGGAGGGCTCTGCTTCTTACTCCCCAGGGCGGCTATCCGCGTGGTCAAACCCTGCAATAGTGCTATCATATTCTGCAAGACTTTCGCATCTGCGGAAAGACCGCTGCCCTCCAGCAGGCGATACTTATCCAGCTCCTGCGATGGCGTATGGATCACCAAGTAGTGGCGAACCTCGGTTTCCGTGGTACTTATATTTGGGCACCGCCCCTTGTGCAACTGGTGTTTCGTCAAAGCTGATTGGTTGTAAGGCAGAAGTTACCGGTTGTCGACAAAGCGGACAACTACGGTTGTTCTGCAGGTGTGCCGGGCAATTTTCATGGAACTGATGGCCACACTATATCGTTCACACCGGTCTGCCACCATTCCATGCCTGCTGGCAAATCAGGCACAGAGCCGTTGGTATATATATATATATATATATATATATATATATATATATATATATATATATATATATATATATACATATAATATATAATATAATAATTTCAAAATGTTAATATAGTGGCCGAAATAGGCGAGCTATTCATGAACCTCAAAAACATATGTATAATGAAAAATTCGGTCTTCTCATTCATCAAATTTCTCGCAGGCAGGGACACCAATCTCATAGCGGCCTCCAAGAAGTTGACAGGGTCTACTTTTTTTGAGGCATCGTAAATATTAGAAATTGGCCCTTATTCGCTTGCGTTAACCAAGAATAGTTTGTCGGCCCAGGGTTGGTTCCGATCCTCAAGCAGTGCGTGTCTTATCATGGTAAACCACCAATGTATAAATGAAAAGCAATTCGAAACGAAATTGATGTCTGAAGACAACACAAAAATCCGCAAGTTGCTGGAGATTGTTGGAGCACGTTTAGTGCAATATCATTCGGCGGGTAGTACAGGGGCTCTTGCTGAGTAGAGTAGCCTTCCACACTGGTTTTTATTTTTATTAAATTTTCATATGATTTATTGATATAAAATTTTAATAGAAATCTAAAACACTTTATTTTATTTTTACAGGAAAGTTTTATATAAATTGTTTTATATGAGTTTTTCGTGTAAATTTAAAATAAATGGCTACTTCTACAATGGATCTTGATTCGGATTGGGGGCACCGCTTTCTCTTGGATGCCCCACTCTTATTTTGGGGTCGTAAGTGTTCGGAGTAAGGACGAAATCGTCTCGCGATTCATTGATATAAAATTTTAATATAAATCTAAAGCACTTTATTTTATATTTACAGGAAAATTTTATATAAATTGTTTTATATGAGTTTTTCATGTAAATGAAAAATAAATGGACACTTCTACAATGGATCTTGATCCGGGGGGAGGCACCGCTTCCACTTGGATGCCCCACTCTTATTTAGAGGTCGTAAGTGTTCGGAGTAAGGACGAAATCGTCTCGCGTCCCGCGCGCGTTAATCGAGCATCGGCGTCGTTCTCCAATGTCAATTCCTTTGGAAGGTTACCTAGGCCTCGACAGCGTCGAAGCGTTATATTTCTAACGTACAATTCGTGAATGCGAAAATTTTTTTTGCATTGCGCCCTTGTGCTGGAGAAAAAGAACCCGCCGCACGACACTGCAACGCTAACCTGCATGCGCATTCACGCGTCCTCAGACGAGCCTTATTCCGGGGAACACCAATATCTTTGCTCGCTGAGGCAGCAAACCATCGCTGCACTCCTTCCTTTACGGACATTTTGAATAACCCTTAAACACTACAACACGTTTGCCAAGACTTGTTTGTGGATTGACGCATTCTTTTAGATGTTTAATAGAGGCATACCGATCTGACTTCATGTAGGGTCATGTTTTCATTTATCTGTTGGATCTTGGTGTTGAGGGTTAGTCGTTTCTTTCTTAGGCACATTATTTGAAGTCGATTATATCAGCCAAAGTTGGGCATTCCATTTATACATTGATAGATGAAAACGGTAAATTGTTAGGTAATTAGCATGCCAAAGATTTAAAACCAGGGAATTAATTTCGATGTTTAGCTCATTCTTGACAAAATTTTAATAGTACAGATTGGTTGAAAAGTTTTGATACGAAAAATGAAAGAATGTATAGTTTTTAATGAAATTAGTTTTTTATTCAATATATTCTCCTTCAACTTCAACACACATATTCCAACGATCCTCCAATTATTTTACCCCATCTTTGTAATCATTTTCTAGAAGCTCTGCAAAATAATGTTCCACAGCTGCAATATCTTCTTCATTCGACGAAAAATGTTTTCCACGAAGAAATTGTTTCAAAATTCTAAAGAGGTAAAAGTTGGATGGAGCCAAATCTGGTGAATACGGTAGGTGTTCAAGCAATTCGTACTTTAATTCTTTCAATTTAGCCATCGTCAAAGCACTTTTGTGAGGACGTGCATTGTCTTCATTAAAAATGATTTTTTTTTCTGCTGTAGGCCCGGTCTTTTTCACGAACTTTTTTATTCAACTGATCCAAAAGGTTGCAATAATACTCAAGAATTAATTGTTTACCTTTTGCATCCCAAAAAACTGATGTTATAAACTTTTTTACCGATCGTTCTGTCGACCTGTTTTGAAGTTGAACAACCAGATTCCGTCCACTGTAAACGTTCTTATTTCAGTTTAGGATCATGGTAATAAATCCAAGTCTCATTCACAGTTAGAAAATGATGCACAAAATCGATTTCTTTCTGTTTAAAACGTTACAAATTACGCTTACAAATTTGTTTTCGATTCAGTTTTAGTCGAATTGTTAACGAATGTGGCACTATCTTTCCGAATAGCTATGTTATCAACGATTTCACGTTTAGTCGCATTTGAAACTTTAAAACAATATCATAGACTAACGCCATGAATGCTAGTGTTGTTACACTTTTTGGACGTCTACTACGTGGTTCTTCTTCAACGCGTGAACGACCACGTCGAAACTCTAAATGGAAATGAAAGAGCAGACTCCTTTAACACTTTCCAACATTTTTATATGAATTTCTGTTGCTGAAAAACCTTCCAAAACAAAAATTTATATTCGATTTTATCTATTGTTTTAAAATTCAATGACACGTCAACTTCAAATGACTTGTAGACAAAAAATGAATTGATTGAAAGAAAAAACCCGCATAACACATCGGTACTACTACGGAATTTAATCGGAATTCCCATTGTATTGGACAGTACTGATTCATGCAGTTCCAGCGGAACATTTTGTCTACTGAATAAGCTATAAACGATGTTACTGACTCAGTACTGAAGGAATTACGGAATTTGATACTACCACTGTACTGTGAGAGTACCGGTAAATACACACCAATTTACTTAGTCATATATATATATATATATATATACATATATATATATATATATATATATATATATATATATATATATATATGTACATATATGTGTGTGTATATATATACATATATATATATATATATATATATATATATATACATATATGTGTGTGTATATATATACATATATATATATATATATATATATATATATATATATATATATATATATATATATATGTATATATACATCTCTATATCTATACATATTTATATATATATATATATATATATATATATATATTTATATATGTATATATATATATACATATATATATATATATATATATATATATATATATATATATATATATCGATACATATATATATATATATATATATACTATATATATACTATATATATATATATATATATATATATATATATATATATATATATATATATATATATATTTTTATAGATATATGTATTTATATATGTAAGTAAACATAAAATTCACTCCGCAATCAATCTCATGAAATTTACTTAAAAATATCCTTCTTTACCGCATCATTCGTTCACGTTTATTCGCCCTCGCCCTCGTTTTCAGTTAACTATGGCACCTAATATTCATGAAAGTTTCAAGAAAATCATACCATATAGTTCAATGAAAACACGGCTATGCATTTTCATCTTCATCTGTACAGTTATGATCAATTATAGCAGGAAACGTATCTTTTTTTACGTTGCGATTCTCGCAGGTTTTTAGTATGAAAATCACTAATTTTAGATTTCTGGGCATATGTTGTAATGTACATATAATATTAACTGGAAAGTAACGAGTCGACTATAATTTGAAATCACTTAATCCTTATTATTTCTTCGGGGAATTTTATAATCCTATATGTAACTTTTACGTCTAAGGATGTAAGAAGGATCCTATACCAAGCTCATTGGTAAGCAAAAGTGAATGCGGAAGAGAAATGGATCCTGAAAGGTTCCCTTTAACTATTGTTGAATTGTATTTATGCCACATATAGAATCAATTTATTGGTTATTTCCGGTAGAAATCATGGACTAAAATGTACCGTTTATGCAGAAAATTAACGATACTGAACATTTTTATCATCCGTCACCAAAGGACAAATCCTTGCAGAGTGCCAACTAATTGGCACTTTTCGTACGAAATATCAATTTCTCGACAACAATGTATCATATTTAACTATTAATATCTACAGAGTCCTTGGAAGGATTTCAATTCTGTTCCGATACATTTTAGATCAATATGTTGTCCTTCATTTGAAACCTCTACAATCAAAATCCTTACGCGCGTCGATCAGTTATGCTGAAAAATCCGGGTGAAAGTCGGAATTTTTTTAGTTTTAAGGATAAAAGTCATTTACCGTTACTTGAATTTCTTATCCTTTAAACGGGACCTAACTGGAAGAAAGACGTATCATTTGCCAAAAACAGGACTCTTCTATCTATCTCCGTTTAAAAGTTATGCGTGAACATACAAAAAAAAAGCAAAAAAAAAATATACGCGATGAATTGATAACCTTCTTTCTTTTGGAAGTCGGTTAAAAAAATTGTTGCACATCAAGAATAGATGTCACTGGTAACGGCAAAGAAGTTTTAAAATTAAATTCTTTCCAACGCTTTTAGGAAAGACAATTTCGCTGAGCAACCAAAAATTACTAATAAACGACTACTAAACGTTGCTTCGTGAGGTTGGCTTCGCCCTCACCGACTTTTTAAAAGCTAGTTGGCCTTTGGCCTAGCTTCACTGGTTAGCTTAGTGCCCAGTATAATTCAAACAAACCATTCTTTCTGGTTAGACTGATTGGCTCAGAAAGAGGGAAGCGACCACCATTCATTGCTTCGTGTGATTCGCTTCGCCCACACAGGTTATTTGAAACCAGTTGGCCTTCCGATCTGCGGCAGATTAGTGTCCATAGTTATTAACTAAATTGAAGTGTAGATAAATGAATTGTGAACTTAATAATAATAACATCTTATTAAATATGATTAAGATGATAGACACCCAATTTTTAACTGAAGTTCAAAGAAGAGTCCGAGTAGGGAATAGATAAAGGTAAGTGTATTGGAGTGTAGAAAAAGGTTTTATGGCTCGAAGGATAGGGCCATAAAAATAACAATATTACATTAAAAGTATAACACGCTGAAGGATGCTGCAGTTGGGATTTATAGAAGAATCGCAAAGCGCCTGGTCCTCCCAGGTAACCTTGGTGGTAAACTCAGGGAAGGTGCGTCTTTGTCTTGATGCCCGAAAAGTCAACGCGGTGACGATCAAAGATGCCTACCCTCTGCACTCATCGACGAAATGCTAGAGCGTCTGCTGAAGGCAAACTACATTACAAGTCTCGACTTGAAAGATGCATTCTGACAGATTCCTGTTGATGTGGGATCGAGGGACAAAACCGCGTTCACAGTGCCCGGAAGACCACTCTACCAGTTCGCCACGATGCCCTTCGGCCTGTGCAAAACGATGACTCGGCTAATGGACAAGGCCAATTCCGGCGAGCACTAATATCTTCGCTCGCTCAGGCAGCAGACCATCGCTGCAGTCCTTTACGGACCTTCCACCCTAGTAAACACTACAGCGTACAACGAGCAGTCATAGGCAACCCAAAATTAAAAACATATGGCTGCAATATTTTCAGAAGCTATTCGCAACATCCCCAACAGCGACTGAAACGATGAACATTCCAGAAGCAGGGCGAGAGGTTCCAGTCTCACCACCAACCAGAGACGAAGTACAGGCAGCAGCATGGGACCTTAGAAAAAAGGTATTATAGGAGGCTTTCGAAGTGGACGGTCTACAATAGATCAAATATTATCAGTCAAACAGGTGCTCGAAAAGTGCTGGGAACATAACATCGATGTGCACCAACACTTTGTAGACTTCAAGCAAGCATACGATAGTGTCGACAGAAATGCGCTGTACAAAATAATGCTTGACTTAGGCGTCCCAACAAAACTAATCCGAATGGTCAAGGTCACGATGCTAAACACAGAGTCCCAGGTCAAGGTAAACGGTAAATTAACGGACAGCTTTATAACAAAATCAGGCTTAAAAGAAGGGGATGGACTTGCCCCAATGCTCTTTAATATTGCACTGGAACACGTCATCAGGAATACATCAGTTGAAACCTCGGATACACTAATGTTCAAGACCACACAGTTGGCAGCATATGCTGACGACTTCAATTTTATGGCATTCATGACGCTAACGAGGAAGAAAACTTCATTTCGGCAAAAGCTGACCGTAGGCGACTACAACCTTGAAAGTGTAGATAATTTTGTTCATCTTGGAGCCAACCTGGATTGAAGAGGCGCAAAAAAGGACGAGATTAGACGCCGCATAAGCGCCGCAAATAAAGCCTATTACTCCATACTTTCCATTCTAAGGTCCAGAGTTGTTCACAGGCGAAATAAGCCCCGCATTTACAAAACACTAGTCAAACCTGTGCCGTTATACAGAGATGAAACATGGACCCTGATGACCGAATCGGAAAAGGCAGCGGATGTATTTGAAGGCAAAGTGCTCCGGAAAATCTACGGCCCAGTGATGCAAGGAGACTACGTTACAACGATGCGTTGTATGAACTATTTGACGATTGACCAGTTTCCTCCTGCTCAAAGTTACGTAAATTGCAATAGGCGGGCCATGTAGAAAGAATGGAAGATAACCGGCTACCCAAAAGAACATTGACGGATAGAGCACAAGGTAGTCGTCTAGCAGGAAAACCGAGAACTCGATGGGAAGACACAATAGAAGCTGATAGCAGATCCTTGTTGGGAGTAAACAACTGGCGGACAAGGTCTCGAAATCGTGATGATTGGAAGAAATTAATGCTGGAGGCCAAGACCCGGCATGGGCTGTCGCGCCATAGATGATGAGTAGAAGTGTGCCTAATTATGACTACATGACACAACTTCTGTCCGTTAATGACCATAGTCAAACAGAACTGTACTCATACATGGTAAACGTATATTGTGCGATGATTTCGTCAACGTTCTGTGTGATTCCTCTTGGAGCTTAAAGGCAGCATTGCTTTGCATGTCTTATAATAACCAGGAAACATGTTCACATGTTAAAAATATTACTGTTTCAAACTTTACTATGTATAAGTTTAACTTAAATTCCTTGCCGATTCCATACTTGAACTAAATATAATTGACATATAGTATGTACATCCATTTCCACAAAGTGAAAAGATAGAAATATAAACAACGCATTGACAATTAAGAAATTTATTCTATTTTACCACTATTTTAGTAGAGCTTTTTAGAGAAAAAATAGAACAGAGGTTACATTTATTTCATTCTAGTTACTTTCCAGTTATTATTTTGCTAGCTTATTTATCAAATGATTGTATATATATTTAAATTAAACTATTGAAAAGGTAAAAGTGAAAATCATAGAGAAAAAAGAAAGTAAACTAATTGTCTTAGCTAGTTGATCTTTAATAATATAAAATAAAGATACTGTTTGCGCCGGGACTCTTTTGTCCCGACATTTGATTTTATTCTATTTTTCGAAAATCGTCGACAGCAATGGCAGTTATTATTCACTTCTTTATTCTCAACTAATTCAAACAGATTGCGTTGACTGTGTCAAATTTAATAGCTTTGATTATAGATAAAATTATTTCTTTTAAATATAGAAAATAGATATCAAATGCATAGTAACTATTTTTAGAATTTATACAAAAGAAAAATAATAAGCGAGTTATATAACATACACTTTGGCGAGATTTCTTGTTTTTACTTATTTTTGGGTTGTCCGCGATCGTTCGCTTTCCTTCACTGACTCAACCGGCCGAGCATTTCACCCACGTTCAATTGTTAAAGCAATTTGCTGACCGGACAAACACGCCAGAGAAAGAACGCTGAGTTTGCGTCTTTTCGCTGGCACGTCTGCATTTGTCCATGAAATGTAATCCAATCTCTTCGATTACGGACCCACTTCATGGACAAATGGACTAGATGAATGTGCATGGTCAGCAATTTGACTGGGAATGAAAAATAACAAATGGAATTACAGTGAAATTGAATTAAATTATTGATGTTGGGTGAAATGCCGGCGAAAGATAAATACAATTGTTCTCAAAGGGAACAGTAAATGATTGATCAATTGATCTGTGAATTGAATTGAAATGATCGATCAATTGATAAATCAATCAAATAAATCGAATTAATTAAAAATGGGCTAATTATTACAGTACTAATCAACCTTAAATAACTATGTAAGTTGATTGAAGCGTTGATGTTGCCGGATCAGGCCGTGATAGGCGCTCAGGGGTCTCAGGAGGTCAACAGATACAAACCATGATTTGCTACATATATATATATATATATATATATATATATATATATATATATATATATATATATATATAAACTTCTATCCGATATACATATATATATATATATATATATATATATATATATATATATATATATATATATATATATATATATATATATATATAAAGGGTGATTCATAACAAGTGTACACATGTGAATGGGCCTTAACTCTTATTTATCACCAACTTCAGGTCCATATATTGACAGATTATGACAGTTTGGTCTTTTACAATTCTAACCATGGCATCATACACATCAGCCGAACGTTTTATTATCGTTAGAACTTTTTACCAAAATAATGAATCGCCAGTGCAAACATTTCGCCCTCTACGTGAAATCGAATAATTTTACGAAATGGACCCATAAATTGGCCGGCGAGATCGTGTGATTTGACTCCTTGTGACTTCTTCCTTTGGGGATTTCTGAAGGATCGTGTTTACGCTGATGCTCCCCAGACTACTGAAGCATTAAAAAACAATATTCGAGCCAACATACGCCGGAAATGTGCGAAAATGTCATCGAAAATTACAATCATCGTTTGATAGTCTGTAAAGCAGCACGAGGTGCACATATGCCCGAAGTAATGTTTCATATTTAATTGTAAGGGACCAAATTTTCATAATAAATAAACATTACAGCTCAATCTTCACAAAAACTATGTTTTTTTTTGACAAAAATGTGTACACTTGTTATGAATCACCCTTTATATATATATATATATATATATATATATATATATATATATATATATATATATAGGATTATCCATTTCGTGGTAGGAAAGTAGAACCCTGCCATTTGACATCTGTCAGAATTAAATGTCATTCAAAACGTGTTTTTTTTTAGTTTAAAGTTTGCCATTTAGAAATATGGATCGTTTAACAGTCGAAGAACGCGTTAAAATTATTAAATTTTATTATAAAAATGGTGATTCTGCTGTATCAACATTAAGGGCTTTACGAGCCGATTACGGTCGACATAATCGACCTACACAGCAAACAATTTCGAACACGCTGAGAAAATTTGAAGAGACTGGATTTGTTATTGATATTGCAAGGCCTGTGCATCATCGCAACATTCGTTCTGCTGAAAATATCGCTGTCGTGGCTCAAAGTGTGGAGGAAGACCAGAATTTGTCGATTCCTTTGCATTTGGATTTGCATCTCCATCCGTACAAAATCCAACTCTCTCAAGAACTTAAGCCTCAAGACCATACACAACGCAGAATGCATGCGAATTGGGTGATTGAACAACAAGCCATTGATAACGATTTTTCGAACAAAATTTTCTTTAGTGATGAGGCTCATTTTTCGCTCAGTGGTTACGTAAATAAACAGAATTGCATATGGGGCTCTGAAAATCCTCAGGTGATCGCAGAAAGGCCTTTGCATCCGGAAAAAGTGACCGTTTGGTGTGCATTATGGTCTGGTGGTGTTATTGGCCCGTATTTTTTTGAAAACGATCAAGGAAGAGCCATTACGGTCAATTCTGACCGCTATGGACGGATGCTAACCGATCATTTTTGGAGAGAAATTGAAGATTATGATCTGGAGAACATGTGGTTCCAACAGGACGGAGCCACAAGCGACACAACACAGGCTAATTGAGCACTTTTGCAAGAGAAATTCCCAGGACGCGTAATTTCGAGCTTGAGTGATGTCAATTGGCCCGCAAGATCCTGTGACCTGACACCTTTGGATTTCTTTTTATGGGGCTATGCGAAAGATCGTGTTGACGCGAACAATCCTCAAAATCTTGAGCAATTGAAAACCAATATTCGTGAAGTTATGGCCGAGATATTGCCGGAAATGTGCCGAAAAGACATTGAAAATTGCCTCAAAAGGATTGAGGCCTGTAAGAGGTCCCCTGGAGGACATTTGAATGATGTTGTGTTTCACGTATAATGGCAAGGTTCAATCTTTATACTTTATTTCGTTTCCATCTGAATATTTTATGTGTTTTCTTCAGCTTTACTTTCCCAAGCGTAAAATGGATAACCCTATATATATGTATGTCTCTATATATAAATATATATATATATATATATATATATATATATATATATATATATATATATTCTATTTATTTTTGATAAGCATACATTTACACATACATATATATATATATATATATATATATATATATATATATATATATATATACATATTTATTTATTGATTTATTTAAGTATCAACAAACAGCCAGAAGACCAATTACATGTTGTGTATAAATTAGAACTAACGCTAATATTAAAGGAAATACAGTGTAACTCGGTTATAACGTACCTCGAGGGGACCGCAACAAGTAGAACTTTATAACCGATAGTACGTTATAGCCCACTTATGAAAAAAAGTTGTGTTCATTTACAAAAATTGTCGTTTATTAAAGAAAAAAGTCCATGCATTCATAATACAAAATTAAAGCCTGCTGAATCAAAAAGCATTATAAATTTTCGAAAAATTTATAGGATTCTCCCGTTTGTCTACTAACTGTTATTGTAATGGTCTTAAAAAGTCAGTTATCTTGCATTGTTTTATTTTTATTTTTAGTTTTTGCTTTTGCAGATAGCCATCAATCAAAAGAGATGCTTCTAAGATACCATCTTCCGTAAGCTCGTTTGCTTCCAAAAATCTTTTCACATTTTTTATCGAATTTATTGCATCCTCAATATTGATGGTTTTCTGCTCAGTAGCTTCATCGTCAGTGTCGCTTTGTTGGCTTGATTCTACTGACTGTACTTCTTCTACTATGTCAGTATCTGTTGGGCTTTCAATTGATACAACATCTGAATCAATGTTCTCAAACAAATCAAGATCTTGCAATTCTATAGTAGGTCTACAATTTTCATAAAACCAAGAGCTTAATGGACGCTCATCCTCTTCTCTTGCTTGAACCCTTTCAATCCATTCGCTCAAAGGAAGGTCGTCTTCGTCGTTTGATGAATCGGTTTTAAGTCCCGCATGCTGGAAACAGTTTCTAATGGTCGTTGGTGATACTTGTTGCCAGGCTTTTGCTAACATTTCTATGCCATCCAGCAAATTTATTTTCATATTTTGAGCATCCTCAGCTGCATCGATGTATTTCATCAGAACTAGCCTAGAAATGTATCACAAATGGAATCTAAATTTATGTTACATGAATTCACTTTACTGAATTACCTTCGGTAATAGGATTTGAGGCACTTGATCACGCCTTGGTCCATCGGTTGTAGAATAGAGGTGCAGTTGGGAGGAAAAAAATTCAAGTTAATATTTTCCAGATTCTGGAGATTTGGGTGAGCGGCGCAGTTGTCTACAATTAGCAAAATCTTCCTTCTTTGCCTTCTCAGCTGCTCGTCCCAGGACCGTAACTCATTCGAAAAAATATCTGATGTCATCCAAGCCCGTCCATTTGAGGTATAATTTACAGGCAATGTTTTTAAATTTTTCATGCATCTCGAATTTTTAAATTTTCCAATAACGAGCATTTTTCTTTTTTCGGTGCCAGATAAATTGGCGCATATGAGGACAGTAATCCTTTCTTTAAACTGCTTCCCACCTATACACTTTTCACCACGAAATTTGAGAGTCTTGTTAGGCAACACTTTGAAGAAAAGTCCCGTCTCGTCTGCGTTGAATATGTCCTCATCTCTGTAACCCTCTCTTATCTGCGGCGATTCATCACGAATCCAATCCAAAGCGGCTACTGAGTTTGCATCTGCTGCTTCGCCATGAATTCGTCCAAATCCAATGTTATGGTGGTTTTTGAATCTTTGAATCCAACCGGAAGAGCACCTGAATTCGTTATCATTATTAAGCTGAGCAAATTGTTGGGCTTTTTGTCGCAAAATTTCCCCCGAAATCGGATTGCGGAGACTCCTTTGATATGTAAACCACCTTATTAGGTTTCTATCAACATCCCGTTGCATGGGGTTTCGAATTTTCTTTTGTTTTCCTGAAGATGAAGAATTACTACACGCAGCCTTAATTTTATTTCGATTTCGCCAAATTGTCGAAACTGTCGTTTTCTTCAATTGCTTCGAAGCACATATTACTGATTGTTTTTTGCCACTTTCAATTTCTCGAATAATATGTAACTTCTCATTAATCGTTAGCACTTTGCGAGTTTTCTTCTCCATTTCTTTGTTTTGCAAACTTTATCGCGACCTTACACCGATCACAACACTTCAAAAACTGCCAATTATTTTCTTATGGGATTCCCTAAAAATTAAGCAGACATCTCCCTAACACAAAAAAAAACACCCTACCGGGCACAATACTTTAAAAACTGGCGATTATTTATCATGGGATTCCCCGAAAATTATAGGGACCGAAAACCCTTCGCGTTATTGTTGCCAATTTGTTACGTATCACAACAACTTGTCTAAACAACTTATTTTTGTTTGTGGGTTTATGCTTCATATGTACGTATGTATATGAGAATAAATATTTTGTACGTTATAAAGAACTCAAGTGGCATGGAGGAAGGTACGTTATGACCAATATGTACGTTATAAAAGTGAACGTTATATCCGTACAAAAATACAGTAACTTCCATGATTTGTGCATGGGGATTGGAAATAAAAAACTTTTAGAAAAAAAAGAAAACCGACTTCGGAATGCCCTAAAAAGGATGAAATAAATTTTATGGAAACGGTGCCATATCATTTTCCCCCGATTTTTTCGAGATGGTGCAAATATTGGAACTATTTAGGTTGAAATGGGGAAA
>OZ017738.1:236651961-236656961 GCA_963969285.1 Odontomyia ornata
GAAGCTGGAGAAACAGTCAACCGAAATAAAAGCGGAGCTCGGTAGTCTCAACAACCAAATTAAATGCGTCGAGAAAAAGGTATACCAGGTCGAGGAGAGAATCAACCATGAGATCAGCCAGGTCGAGGAGAGAATGAACCATGAGATGGAAAAAGTGAAAAAAGACGGAAGCAACGAAGGCCATAGGAACCACCTCACCAGCCCCGCCTATAACCTCAGCGCAAAGCACATCCAGAAATGTGCAAACCCCAATGTGCGACGGGCAAACGGTCTGGAGCATTTACAAAACCCAGTTTGAAGCCGCCGCTCGGATAAATCACTGGAATGAGCAGGAACGAGCTACTGCATTAATTGTTGCTCTAAGAGGCCCAGCTGCCGAGCTTTTGCAAACGATCCCCGTTGAGTTGCACTCAAACCCGGCTGCTATAATGAATGAATGAATGCATTATGGAGGCGATCATCTGAAGCAGATTTATCGGTCACAGCTACGGCATCGGATGTAGAAGTCTGGCGAAACTTTAAAGCAGCTAGCCCAAGACATTGAGCGAGTGGCACTTTTGGCTTACCCAGCATACGACCCACAACATCGAGATGACGCAGCAACAAAAGCATTCATCAGTCCATTAAAGGACCAGGAATTGCAACAAGCTGTGCGTTTGGCTCAAAAGCAAACAGTTAAGGATGCATTGGCTTACAGTCTGAACTTTGAGGCAGCGAAAAATGTGAGTCGTACCACTGCCCGGGTTCGCAATGTAATGCCAGGCGAGTGCAGGTGTGAGCGCGTGGAAATTAAACGAGGGCCGCATGCAAATGGTGCGCCTAGATGCTGGAATTGCGGTGAGAAGGGGCACATGCAAGGAGATTGCAAGAAGCAAAGAAAACCGAGCTATTGTCCAGGGTGGAGGAGATCCAAATCGAGTCAGGAGCCCAGAATGGAAGCCCTTCAAACTAACGGGGTCAACTTCGTGGGCAAAGGTTGGCTAGGAGGAGCGACGTCCCCAGCACTACCATCACCGTGTCAAGACTACATCGTGGAGAAGCGGACTTATGCCTTCCGGGTCAAGTTGACGGAGAACATTGCACCATAACAATCGACACTGGTGCAACCCGATCGATCATCCGACCAGACCATGTGAGGCAACAGCTACTTTACAAGGGCAGGATTTTCTCACTACGGACAGCTACGAGAGAAACTGCACCTGTCCATGGAGAGGTCAATCTCCAGATACAGTTGGGGGACCTTGCGTTCCGACATAATTTTCTGGTCGCGAACATTATGGATGACTGCATTCTCGGAATGGATTTTCTGCGACCATATGGAATCACGTTGGACTTGGGCAAACGGGTGTTGAAATGGCAGAATGTCGAAGTATTGATGGAGGATCCCAGCGTCCAAATTCCTAAGATGAATGTAGTAGTATGCACCGACTCGGATCTACCGAATTCTTCCGAAAGCATTGTATGGGCCAAGCTTGATGGTGATTCTGGAGATCACCGATCCTATCTGATAGAGCCAACGAAGACGTCCGCATTGCGCAGTTTGATGTAGGACGAAGCCTTGTAAGATCTATAAGGTACGGGTACGTTCCGCTGACTCAACCACGAGCATGAAAGCGGGAGAAGTCATCGGCAGCTGCCAGCTTGTTTCCACCATCACCCCTTTGGAAGTCACTTACGACCATCATTGGAAAAGGAGGCAAGACGCAGACAAAGCCCGGGAATCCACGTCTGCAATATTGAAGCAGACCAAATTGCCAGTGCAGCTATTCAAACGAGCCTCTGATCTGGTCACCAAGTACAGTGACATCTTCTCAACAAGCCCGGATGACCAAGGCCGAACGAGTATGGTAACGACTAGCACCGGGACGTCTTCCTATAGCCAAACAAGGAGAAGTGAGCGCACTGATCTCAGACATGGAAAAACAAGGTGTTATCGAACCTTCTGTCAGTCCATGAGCCGCGCAAGTGGTTCTCGTAAAGAAAAGGGATGGCAGCACTCGTTTTTATGTCGACTATAGGCAGCTTAACGACGTCAGTAAGAAAGATAATTACCCGCTTCCACGCATCGACGACATCATGGACACTTCAGCCGACGCAAAATGGTTTTCTACACTCTTTCTCAAGAGTGGCTACTGGCAGGTAGAAATCGACAAGAAGGACCGAGAGTAGACCGCATTTTCAGTTGGGACCGGATTGTGGGAATTCGTGGTGATGCCATTTGGGCTTTGCAATGCTCCAGCCACATTCGAACGCCTAATGGAATATGTGCTACGAGGCCTAACCTGGTAAACCTGCTTGGTGTACCTAGATGACATCATTGTTATCGGGAGAACGTTCGAAGAGCATGTGCGAACTTAGAAGAGGTTATCTCCCGACTGCGACTGACAAATTTGAAACTTAGTCCCGACAAGTGTACCCTTTTCGCAGCTGAAGTAAAATACCTGGGACACGTCGTATCAGCAGAAGGGTTCAAAACAGACCCTGATAAAATTGAAGCCGTGAGAAGCTGGCCAACACCATACAACAAGCGCCAACTACGAAGTTTTCTGGTTCTGGCAACCTACTATCGAAGATTCGTCAAAAACTTTGCCAAAATAGCTAAGTGTCTCCATCAGCTAACCGAGAAAAATCGTCCGTATGTCTGGAATGAACAATGCCTTTGAGACCTTGAAGGAGGAGCTGTGTGAATCACCCGTGCTGGCATATCCAAAACCCGGAAAAATGTTTGTAGTTGACACCGATGCGAGCACCGGCGGTATTGGAGCTGTACTCTCCCAGCAGATCGATGGCGAAGAAAGAGTCCTCTCGTATTACAGTCGAGTTCTCTAAAAAAGTGAGAGGAACTACTGCGTGACCAGGAAGGAACTATTGGCTATAATAGAGGCCACCAAGCAGTTCCACAAGTACCTATATGGCCAGAAATTTGTTCTTCGAACGGACCATGCATCGCTGAGATGGCTGCTAAACTTCAAAAACCCCGAGGGACAAGTTGCGAGATGGATCGAAAGATTGCAGTCATACGACTACGAAATTGTTCATCGGAAGGGCGGAGTTCATGGAAATGCTGACGCCCTATCCCGCCGTCCATGTCCAGCTAACTGCAAGCATTTTCGACGGATTGAGGAAAAGGAACCGCCCGTTGATCTGCGATTGATAACAGCCGAATTCGATGAAGATTGGTCATCGGAGGAGATTCGAAACGCCCAGTTAGCCGATGAAGACATCGGACCATTGCTCGTATGGAAGAAGACAACTGGGCGACCTGAGTGGAAGGACATTTCGATGCATGGCGCAACCCCGAAAAGTTATTGGGCACAATGGAACTCCCTTCAGGTGGAGGGTGGCGTACTCAAGCGGAAATGGGAAACGGCGGATGGCAGCTGCTATAGGATGCAAACTATACTTCCCAAAAGCCGAATCCACGATGTGGTTAAGGAGATGCACGAAGGATCCTCGGGAGGCCACCTTGATGTTAACAAGACCTTAGCGAAATTGCGGGAAAGGTTTTACTGGCTCCACGATCGAGAAAGCGAAGAGGACTAGTGCCGTAGATGCACAATTTGCGCTTCCGTCAAAGGTCCAAAGCGACGACTGAGAGGACAAATGCAAGCTTATCACGTGGGGGTACCATTTCAAAGGATTGCTGTTGACATCGCTGGACCCTTTCCTGAATCCGAAGGGGGTAATCGATACACGCTGGTTGTGGCCGATTATTTCAGCAAGTGGCCCGAGGTCTACCCCATTCCCAACCAGAAAGCAACTACTGTAGCCGAACAGCTAGTGTTAAATTGGGTCAGTAGGTACGGCGTACCTTGTGAACTACATTCAGATCAAGGCCGAAACTTTGAGTCGCTAGTTTTTATCGGAATGTGCGAGCTACTGGGAATACGGAAAACGAGGACAATACCACTGCATCCCCAATCCGATGGAATGGTCGAACGTTTCAACGAACGCTCAATAAACGTCTGGCCAAGATGGTTGACGAGAACCAACGGGACTGGGGCCGACATATCCCACTATTTTTGATGGCGTATAGAGCTGCCGAACATGCATCGACTGGCCAAGCCCCACCCAAAGCCATTTTCGGAAAGAGTATTCGTCTGCCAGCTGATATAAAGTTCGGAACATACCCTGAGAAACCCCAAACCATCTCGGAGTACGCAAGTGAGCTAAGGCAACGGTTGAACCAGATACATCGGACAGTGCGAAAATACCTCGAATGAGCTACTGACCGCATGAAGACCAGGTATGATCTAAAGGCAAATTCCACTGCCTTCCAGCAAGTTGACTTGGTGTGGCTATATAACCCACAACGGCGGAAGGGTACGTCTCCAAAGTTGCAGCATAATTGGGAGGGACCATACCAAATTACAAAGCGAATCAACGACGTCGTATATCGCATACAGGAACACCGTAAGCCGAGAGCCAAAATGAAAATTGTGCACCTGGACCGCCTTGCCCCATATTACATCCAGGGAGACTTGACTACAACTGGCGACACATCTTTTCGGGGCGAAAAGAACTAAGGTGGAGGCAGTGTTACATGTGCAAATAATTGTGCGAGCTACTGTCGCAATTGTTTTCACGACCATTAAGAAAATCATGATCAACAAAACAAACGTACTCGAAAACCCACCAAGCATGATCAACATCTGAAAGTGACGTCACTGCTCCATTCATTAAGCTGCTCGAATATTCCAGTTAGTTCGCCAATGTACGAGAAATGGATTGAATGACGAGACACCCTATATAAAGGCGAGCTGAATGAATGGGGGGATTATTACAACCGCGATATAGTAAACTGCGATAGTGTATATATATATATATATATATATATATATATATATATATATATATATATATATATATATATATATATATGTATATTTATATATCTATACAAATATACATATATATATATATATATATATATATATATATATATATATATATATATATATATATATATATATATATATATATTTAAATCTTCTTCTTAT
>OZ017738.1:236661961-236764461 GCA_963969285.1 Odontomyia ornata
AGTCAGGAGCCCAGAATGGAAGCCCTTCAAACAGAGGGGTCGGGAAACATGTAAGAGCCAACTTCGTGGGGCAGAGGTTGGCTAGGAGGATCGACGTCCCCAGCACCACCATCACCGTGTCAAGACTACATCGTGGAGAAGCGGACTTATGCCTTCCGGGTCAAGTTGACGGAGAACATTGCACCATAACAATCGACACTGGTGCAACCCGATCGATTATCCGACCAGACCTAGTTAGACAGCAACAACTTCACAAGGGCAGAATTTTCTCACTACGGACAGCTACGGGAGAAACTGCACCTGTTCATGGAGAGGTCAACCTCCAGATACAGTTGGGAGACCTTGTGTTCCGACATAATTTTCTGGTCGCGAACATTATGGATGACTGCATTCTCGGAATGGATTTTCTGCGACCACATGGAATCACGTTGGACTTGGGAAAACGTGTCTTGAAATGGCAGAATGTCGAAGTACTGATGGAGGATCCCAGCGTCCAAATCCCCAAGATGAATGTAGTGGTATGTACTGACACTGATGTACCGAATTCTTCCGAAAGCATTGTATGGGCCAAGCTTGATGGTGATTCTGGAGACCACCGATCTTACCTGATAGAGCCAACGAAGACGTCCGCATTGCGCAGTTTGATTGTAGAACGAAGCCTTGTAAGATCTTTAAGGAACGGATATGTGCCGGTTAGAGTCCTTAACACCGCAGATTCAACCACGAGCATCAAAGCGGGAGAAGTCATCGGCAGCTGCCAGCCTGTTTCCACCATCACCTCTTTGGAAGCTACTCACAACCATCATTGGAAAAGGAGGCAAGACACAGAAAAAGCCAGGGAATCAACGTCTGCAATATTGAAGCAAGTCAAATTGCCGGTGCAGCTATTCAAACGAGCCTCTGATCTGGTCACCAAGTACAGTGACATCTTCTCAACAAGCCCGGATGACCAAGGCCGAACGAGTATGGTAACTCACGTCATAGATACACAGGGAGCCAAGCCGATTCGACAAGCACCGAGACGTCTCCCTATAGCCAAACAAGGAGAAGTGAGCGCGCTGATCTCGGACATGGAAAAACAAGGCGTTATTGAACCTTCTGTCAGTCCATGGGCCGCGCCTGTAGTTCTAGTCAAGAAAAAGGATGGTAGCACTCGCTTTTGTGTCGACTATAGGCAGCTTAACGACGTCACTAAGAAAGATAGTTACCCACTCCCACGCATCGATGACATCATGGACACTTTAGCCGACGCAAAATGGTTTTCTACACTCGATCTCAAGAGTGGCTACTGGCAGGTAGAAATTGACAAGAAGGACCGAGAGAAGACCGCATTTTCAGTTGGGACCGGATTGTGGCAATTTGTTGTGATGCCGTTTGGGCTTTGCAATGCCCCAGCCACTTTCGAACGCTTGATGGAATATGTGCTACGTGGTCTAACCTGGAAAACCTGCTTGGTATACCTAGATGACATCATCGTCATCGGTAGAACGTTCGAAGAGCATGTGCGGAACTTAGAAGAGGTTTTCTCCCGACTGCGACTGGCAAATTTGAAACTTAGTCCCGAGAAGTGTACTCTTTTCGCAGATGAAGTAAAATACCTGGGACACGTCGTATCAGCAGAAGGGGTCAAAACAGACCCTGAGAAAATTGAAGCCGTGAAAAGCTGGCCAACACCAAACAACAAGCGCCAACTACGAAGTTTTCTGGGTCTGGCGACCTACTATCGAAGATTCGTCAAAGACTTTGCCAAAATAGCTAAGTGTCTCCATCAGTTAACCGAGAAAAATCGTCCGTATGTCTGGAATGAACAATGCCAGACAGCCTTTGAGACCCTGAAGGAAAAGCTGTGTGAATCACCCGTGCTGGCGTATCCGAAACCCGGAAAAATGTTTGTAGTTGACACCGATGCAAGCAACGGCGGTATTGGAGCTGTACTCTCCCAGCAGATCAATGGCGAAGAAAGAGTCCTCTCGTATTACAGTCGAGTTCTTTCAAAAAGTGAGAGGAACTACTGCGTGACCAGGAAGGAGCTATTGGCTATAATAGAGGCCACCAAGCAGTTCCACAAGTATCTATATGGCCAGAAATTTTTTCTCCGAACGGACCATGCATCACTGAGATGGTTGCTCAACTTCAAAAACCCCGAGGGACAAGTTGCGAGATGGATCGAAAGATTGCAGTCATACGACTACGAAATTGTTCATCGGAAGGGCGGAGTTCATGGAAATGCTGACGCCCTATCCCGCCGTCCATGTCCAGCTAACTGCAAGCATTGCCGACGGATTGAGGAAAAGGAGCCGCCCGTTGATTTGCGACTGATAACGGCGGAATTCGATGAAGGTTGGTCATCGGAGGAGATTCGAAACGCCCAGTTAGCCGATGAAGACATCGGGCCATTGCTCGTATGGAAGGAGACGACTGGGCGACCTGAGTGGAAAGACGTTTCAATGCATGGCGCAACCCTGAAAAGCTATTGGGCACAATGGAACTCCCTTCAGGTGGAGGGTGGCGTACTCAAGCGGAAATGGGAAACGGCGGATGGTAGCTCCTATAGGATGCAAACTATACTTCCCAAAAGCCGAATCCACGATGTGGTTAAGGAAATGCATGAAGGATCCTCGGGAGGCCACCTTGGTGTTAACAAGACCTTAGCGAAATTGCGGGAACGGTTCTACTGGCTCCACGCTCGAGAAGACGTAGAGGACTGGTGTCGCAGATGCACAATTTGCGCTTCCGTCAAAGGCCCAAAGCGACGACTGAGAGGACAAATGCAAACCTATAACGTAGGCGTGCCATTCGAAAGGATTGCTGTTGACATCGCAGGACCCTTTCCTGAATCCGATTGGGGTAATCGATACACGCTGGTTGTAGCCGATTATTTCAGCAAGTGGCCCGAGGTCTGACCCATTCCCAACCAGGAAGCAACTATCGTAGCTGAGCAGCTAGTGGTAAATTGGGTCAGTAGGTACGGCGTACCTTGCGAATTACATTCGGATCAAGGCCGAAACTTTGAGTCACTAGTTTTTGGCGAAATGTGCGAGCTGCTCGGAATACGGAAAACGAGGACAACACCGCTGCATCCCCAATCCGATGGAATGGTCGAACGTTTCAACGGCACGCTCAATAAACACCTTGCCAAGATGGTTGACGAGAACCAAAGGGACTGGGACCGACATATCCCACTATTTTTGATGGCGTACAGAGCTGCCGAACATGCATCGACGGGCCAAGCCCCAGCCAAAGTCATTTTTGGAAAGACTATTCGGCTGCCAGCCGATATAAAGTTCGGAACACCCCCTGAGGAACCCCAAACGGTCTCGGAGTACGCAAGTGATCTAAGACAACGGTTGAACCAGATACATCGGACAGTGCGGAAACACCTCGAATCGGCTACTGACCGCATGAAGACCAGGTATGATCTAAAGGCTAATTCTACTGGCTTCCAGCAAGATGACTTGGTGTGGCTTTATAACCCGCAACGGCGAAAGGGTAGGTCTCCAAAGTTGCAGCATAATTGGGAGGGACCATACCGAGTTACAAAGCGAATCAACGACGTCGTATACCGAATACAGGAACATCGTAAGCCGAGAGCTAAAATGAAAATCGTGCATCTGGACTGTCTTGCCCCATATTACACCCAGGGAGAATTGACTACAAATAGCGACACATCTTTTCGGGGCGAAAAGAACTGAGATGGGGGCAGTGTTACATGTACAAATAATTACATGTACAAATAATTCTGCGAGCTACTGTCGCAATTGTTTTCATCATCATTAAGAACGTCAACAAATGAATTTACTCGAAGCCACGAGTAAATTCAACAAGCATAATCAACATCTGCAAGCGACGTCACTCCATTCATTAATTTGCTCGAACCTACCAGGTACCTCTCGGTAGAACGTTCGCCAATATGCGAGAAATGGGTGAATACTTAGAGACCCTATATAAAGGCGAGCTGAATGAATGGGGGGATCATTCATTCGACCGCGATAAGAAAACTGCGATATAGTGGAACGCGAAGTAAAGACAATTGATTGCTTGAGTGCAAAGTGTGTTTCGTAATAGTGAAGTAATTTAGAAGACAATTGCGATAAAAAATTTATGGACAAGTGTTAGATTTTAATTTTAATAGTGAAAATTAAAATTAGTGAAAGTGTTAACGGATTATTGTGCATTTTAGTTAATTAAATAAACTCTTTTAACTTAAATTAAAAGACATTGCGTTTTCACTTTCCCGGAACATCAAAACTATAGGCCGCGAACCAATAACACGCGACAATATATATATATATATATATATATATATATATATATATATATATATATATATATATATATATAATATATTGTCGCGTGTTATTGGTTCGCGGCCTATAATTTTAATGTTCCGGGAAAGTGAAAACGCAATGTCTTTTAATTTAAGTTAGAAGAGTTTATTTAATTAAATAAAATGCACAATAATCAGTTAACACTTTCACTAATTTTAATTTTCACTATTAAAATTAAAATCTAACACTTGTCCATAAATTTTTTATCGCAATTGTCTTCTAAATTACTTCACTATTACGAAACACACTTTGCACTCAAACAATCAATTGTCTTTACTTCGCGTTCCACTATATCGCAGTTTTCTTATCGCGGTCAAATGAATGATGATCCCCCCATTCATTCAGCTCGCCTTTATATAGGGTCTCTACCTATTCACCCATTTCTCGTTTATTGGCGAATGTTCTAGCTGGTAGATTCGAGAAAATTAATGAATGGAGTGACGTCACTTGCAGATGTTGATCATGCTTGTTTGGTTCTCGAGGGTTTGAGTGAATTCGTGTTCTTCATTGTTGTGAAAACAATTGCGACAGTAGCTCGCAGAATTATTTGTACATGTAACAATATATATATATATATATATATATATATATATATATATATATATATATATATATATATATATATATGTAGATATATGTGTATATATATATATATATATATATATATATATATATATATATGTAGATATATGTGTATATATATATATATATATATATATATATATATATATATATATATATGTAGATATATGTGTATATATATATATATATACGAGTATATATATATATATATATATATATATATATATATATATATATATATATATATATACCATAGATGTGAGAGAGAGGATACGAAATGCATCGAGAGAATTGAAGCACTTTATCATGTGGCGTGAAGTTGGTGCGTTATTAGCTGTTGTTTCGAATTTCAAATAAATTTGACGTGACGTCTCCCACTAATTTTCGCATCTTGAACTAAATCAATTTTGCGTGCGGGTATTCTAACTTGAACGATTTAAAAGATTGAACATGACTTACCCTACGAAGGATACGTCCCTGACATGCTACCTAGAGCTGTTTTTACAGTCCCGCACACATCACTTCATTTTTCATTTTTCGACACAAAAACACACGCGATCTGTAATAAACTTCTCAGTTTGCTAAATTATCACGTTTGCAACGCCTTTGCACTAGGCTCAACACGGTTTATCTTAAAAAATTGTTTTGTGTACAATTTCAAATTCAACTTGATTAGACGTTTCCCATCAATGTTGAATTTTCACAAATCATATGTTTTCAATCATATGGTTGATATTTCTTTGACAATTCGGGGGTTAAGGTAGAAGAGGAGTGCGATTTGCGTGAGAGCAACTAGAGAGCCACTTGAATGTGTGGATTCTCTAGCGGCGTGAAAGGCAGGGGGATTTCAATTCGCATGCGAGAGGAAGGCATGTATGTAGTAAAAGCTCTTCACTCACGTATGGATGAAAATAAGCTCATTTCGCGTCCATTACTTTATATGTCTTTGATATATACATATATAGATATATATATATATATATATATATATATATATATATATATATATATATATATATATATATATATGTATATATATATATATATATATTTATATATATATATGTATATAAATATTTATATACATATATATATATATATATATATATATATATATATATATATATATATATATATATATATATATATATATATATATATATATATTGTTACATGTACAAATAATTCTGCGAGCTACTGTCGCAATTGTTTTCATCATCATTAAGAACGTCAACGAATGAATTTACTCGAACCCACGAGAATCCAACAAGCATGATCAACATCTGCAAGTGACGTCACTCCATTCATGAACTAGCTCGAACCTACCAGGTACCTCTCGGTAGAACATTCGCCAATGTGCGAGAAATGGGCGAATAGGTAGAGACCCTATATAAAGGCGAGCTGAATGAATGGGGGGAATCATTCATTCGACCGCGAGAAGAACTGCGATTGTGTGTGGGAAGCGATATTCTTCGAGTAGTAGAAAAGTGTGTTTCGTAATAGTGAAGTAATTTAGAAGACAATTGCGATAGTAAATTTATGGACAAGTGTTAGATAATTTTAATAGTGACAATTAAAATTAGTGAAAGTGTTAACTGATTATTGTGCATTTTATTTAATTGAATAAACTCTTTTACCTTAAATTAAAAGACATTGCGTTTTCACTTTCCCGGAACATTAAAATTATAGGCCGCGAACCAATAACACACGACAGTGGTGTCAAGAAGTGCGAAAGAAAAATTTTGAAAGTGAAAATTTGAACATTTTTATAGTGCACAATAGTAAAATTTAAAGAAACATTAAAAATGCCACGAAGCTTAAACTTAAAAATTAATGAATTGACCATATCGGAGCTCAAGGAGGAGTTGGAACAGCGGAATCTGGCCACACAAGGTACAAAGGCCATATTGATTGCACGCTTGCGTGACGCGATCGAGTCGGAAGGCGTGAATCTGGATTCGGGTGAGCTCTCAGAGGCGGAAAAAGGCGCAGAAGGTGGAGAAGTAGAAACACCAAAATCAAAGGAGCCAGAAAATGCGCTGATGCAAATGTTGATGCTAATGTCATCCAGTCTGACTGCGAAGCTAGATGAACAATCAGCGAAGTTAAATGAACAATCAGTGAAGCTGGACCAACAAGCGATCGAAATCAAGGCAGACATCACACAGAAGCTGGAGAAACAGTCAACCGAAATAAAAGCGGAGCTCGGTCATCTGAACAAACAAATTAAAGGCGTCGAGGAAAAGGTTGACCAGGTCGAGGAAAAGGTTTACCAGGTCGAGGAAAAGGTCAGCCAGGTCGAGGAAAAGGTCAGCCAAGTCGAAGAGAGGATAAACCATGAGATGGAAAAAGTGAAAAAAGAATTAGAAGCAGCGAAGGCAGTAGTAACCGCCTCACCAGCCCCAATTATAACCGCAGCGCAAAGCTCATCTAGAAATGTGCAAGCACCAATATTCGATGGGCAAACGGTCTGGACTATTTACAAAACCCAGTTCGAAGCAGCCGCTCGCATAAATCACTGGAATGAGCAGGAACGAGCAACTGCATTGATTCTTGCTCTAAGAGGCCCAGCTGACGAGCTGTTGCAGACGATCCCCGTTGAATTGCACTCAAACCCGAATGCTATAATGAATGCGCTCGACATGCGTTATGGAGACGATCATCTAAAGCAGATTTATCGGTCACAGCTAAGGCATCGAATGCAGAAGTCTGGTGAAACCCTACAGCAGCTAGCCCAAGACATTGAGCGACTGGCACTTTTGGCTTATCCAGCCTACGACCCAGAACATCGAGATGATGCAGCGACAGAAGCATTCATCAGCGCACTAAAGGACCCAGAATTGCAACAAGCCGTGCGTTTAGCTCAAAAGCAAACGGTTAAGGACGCATTGGCTTACAGTCTGAACTTTGAGGCAGCGAAAAACGTGACTCGTACCACTGCCCGGGTGCGTGAGGTAGTGACAGACGAGTGCAGGTGTGAGCGCGTAGAAATTGAGCGAGACCCGCATGTAAATGGTGCGCCTAGATGCTGGAATTGCGGAGAGAAGGGGCACCTGCAAAGAGACTGCAAGAAGCGAAGAAAACCGAGCTATTGTCCAGGGTGTGCAGCTAGGAGGAGATCCAGACCGAGTCAGGAGCCCAGAATGGAAGCCCTTCAAACAGAGGGGTCGGGAAACATGTAAGAGCCAACTTCGTGGGGCAGAGGTTGGCTAGGAGGATCGACGTCCCCAGCACCACCATCACCGTGTCAAGACTATATCGTGGAGAAGCGGACTTATGCCTTCCGGGTCAAATTGACGGAAAACACTGCACCATAACAATCGACACTGTTGCTACCCGATCGATTATCCGACCAGACCTAGTTAGACAGCAACAACTTCACAAGGGCAGAATTTTCTCACTACGGACAGCTACGGGAGAAACTGCACCTGTTCATGGAGAGGTCAACCTCCAGATACAGTTGGGAGACCTTGTGTTCCGACATAATTTTCTGGTCGCGAACATTATGGATGACTGCATTTTCGGAATGGATTTTCTGCGACCACATGGAATCACGTTGGACTTGGGAAAACGTGTCTTGAAATGGCAGAATGTCGAAGTACTGATGGAGGATCCCAGCGTCCAAATCCCCAAGATGAATGTAGTGGTATGTACTGACACTGATGTATCGAATTCTTCCGAAAGCATTGTATGGGCCAAGCTTGATGGTGATTCTGGAGACCACCGATCTTATCTGATAGAGCCAACGAAGACGTCCGCATTGCGCAGTTTGATTGTAGGACGAAGCCTTGTAAGATCTTTAAGGAACGGATATGTGCCGGTTAGAGTCCTTAACACCGCAGATTCAACCACGAGCATCAAAGCGGGAGAAGTCATCGGCAGCTGCCAGCCTGTTTACACCATCACCTCTTTGGAAGCTACTCACGACCATCATTGCAAAAGGAGGCAAGACACAGACAAAGCCCGGGAATCAACGTCTGCAATATTGAAGCAGGTCAAATTGCCAGTGCAGCTATTCAAACGAGCCTCTGATCTGGTCACCAAGTACAGTGACATCTTCTCAACAAGCCCGGATGACCAAGGCCGAACGAGTCTGGTAACTCATGTCATAGATACACAGGGAGCCAAGCCGATTCGACAAGTACCGAGACGTGACCCTATAGCCAAACAAGGAGAAGTGAGCGCGCTGATCTCAGACATGGAAAAACAAGGCGTTATTGAACCTTCTGTCAGTCCATAGGCCGCGCCTGTAGTTCTAGTAAAGAAAAAGGATGGTAGCACTCGTTTTTGCGTCGACTATAGGCAGCTTAACGACGTCACTAAGAAAGATAGTTACCCGCTTCCACGCATCGATGATATCATGGACACTTTAGCCGACGCAAAATGGTTTTCTACACTCGATCTCAAGAGTGGCTACTGGCAGGTAGAAATCGACAAGAAGGACCGAGAGAAGACCGCATTTTCAGTTGGGACCGGATTGTGGCAGTTTGTAGTGATGCCATTTGGGCTTTGCAATGCTCCGGCCACTTTCGAACGCTTGATGGAATACGTGCTACGTGGTCTAACCTGGAAAACCTGCTTGGTGTACCTAGATGACATCATCGTCATCGGGAGAACGTTCGAAGAGCATGTGCGGAACTTAGAAGAGGTTTTCTCCCGACTGCGACTGGCGAATTTGAAACTTAGTCCCGACAAGTGTACCCTTTTCGCAGCTGAAGTAAAATACCTGGGACATGTCGTATCAGCAGAAGGGGTCAAAACAGACCCTGAGAAAATTGAAGCCGTGAAAAGCTGGCCAACACCAAACAACAAGCGCCAACTACGAAGTTTCCTGGGCCTGGCAACCTACTATCGAAGATTCGTCAAAGACTTTGCCAAAATAGCTAAGTGTCTTCATCAGCTAACCGAGAAAAATCGTCCGTATGTCTGGAATGAACAATGCCAGACAGCCTTTGAGACCCTGAAGGAAAAGCTATGTGAATCACCCGTACTGGCGTATCCGAAACCCGGAAAAATGTTTGTGGTTGACACCGATGCAAGCAACGGCGGTATTGGAGCTGTACTCTCCCAGCAGATCAATGGCGAAGAAAGAGTCCTCTCGTATTACAGTCGAGTTCTTTCAAAAAGTGAGAGGAACTACTGTGTGACCAGGAAGGAGCTATTGGCTATAATAGAGGCCACCAAGCAGTTCCACAAGTACCTATATGGCCAGAAATTTGTTCTTCGAACGGCCCATGCATCGCTGAGATGGCTACTTAACTTCAAAAGCCCCGAGGGACAAGTTGCGAGATGGATCGAAAGATTGCAGTCATACGACTACGAAATTGTTCATCGAAAGGGCGGAGTTCATGGAAATGCTGACGCCCTATCTCGTCGCCCATGTCCAGCTAACTGCAAGCATTGCCGACGGATTGAGGAAAAGGAGCCGCCCGTTGATTTGCGACTGATAACGGCTGAATTCGATGAAGGTTGGTCATCGGAGGAGATTCAAAACGCCCAGCTAGCCGATGAAGAAATCGGACCATTGCTAGTATGGAAGGAGACGACTGGGCGACCTGAGTGGAAGGACGTTTCAACGCATAGCGCAACCCTGAAAAGCTATTGGGCACAATGGAACTCCCTTCAGGTGGAGAGCGGTGTACTCAAGCGGAAATGGGAAACGGCGGATGGCAGCTCCTATAGGATGCAAACTATACTTCCCAAAAGCCGAATCCACGATGTGGTAAAGGAAATGCATGAAGGATCCTCGGGAGGCCATCTTGGTGTTAACAAAACCTTAGCGAAATTGCGGGAAAGATTCTACTGGCTCCACGCTCGAGAAGACGTAGAGGACTGGTGTCGCAGATGCACAATTTGCGCTTCCGTCAAAGGCCCAAAGCGACGACTGAGAGGACAAATGCAAACCTATAACGTGGGGGTACCGTTTGAAAGGATTGCTGTTGACATCGCTGGACCCTTTCCTGAATCTGAATGGGGAAATCGATACACGCTGGTTGTAGCTGATTATTTCAGCAAGTGGCCCGAGGTCTACCCCATTCCCAACCAGGAAGCAACTACTGTAGCCGAACAGCTAGTGTTAAATTGGGTCAGCAGGTACGGCGTGCCTTGTGAACTACATTCGGATCAAGGCCGAAACTTTGAGTCACTAGTTTTTAGCGAAATGTGCGAGCAGCTGGGAATACGGAAAACGAGGACAACACCGCTGCATCCCCAATCCGATGGAATGGTCGAACGTTTCAACGGCACGCTCAATAAACACCTTGCCAAAATGGTTGACGAGAACCAAAGGGACTGGGACCGACATATCCCACTATTTTTAATGGCATATAGAGCCGCTGAACATGCGTCGACGGGCCAAGCCCCAGCCAAAGTCATTTTTGGAAAGACTATTCGTTTGCCAGCCGATATAAAGTTCGGAACACCCCCTGAGAAACCCCAAACGGTCTCGGAGTACGCAAGTGATCTAAGACAACGGTTGAACCAGATACATCGGACAGTGCGAAAACACCTCGAATCGGCTACTGATCGCATGAAGACCAGGTATGATCTAAAGGCTAATTCTACTGGATTCCAGCAAGATGACTTGGTGTGGCTTTATAACCCACAACGGCGAAAGGGTAGGTCTCCAAAGTTGCAACATAATTGGGAGGGACCATACCGAGTTACAAAGCGAATCAACGACGTCGTATACCGAATACAGGAACATCGTAAGCCGAGAGCTAAAATGAAAATCGTGCATCTGGACCGTCTTGCCCCATATTACACCCAGGGAGAATTGACTACAAATAGCGACACATCTTTTCGGGGCGAAAAGAACTGAGGTGGGGGCAGTGTTACATGTACAAATAATTACATGTACAATTAATTCTGCGAGCTACTGTCGCAATTGTTTTCATCATCATTAAGAACGTCAACGAATGAATTTACTCGAACCCACGAGAATCCAACAAGCATGATCAACATCTGCAAGTGACGTCACTCCATTCATGAACTAGCTCGAACCTACCAGGTACCTCTCGGTAGAACATTCGCCAATGTGCGAGAAATGGGCGAATAGGTAGAGACCCTATATAAAGGCGAGCTGAATGAATGGGGGGAATCATTCATTCGACCGCGAGAAGAACTGCGATTGTGTGTGGGAAGCGATATTCTTCGAGTAGTAGAAAAGTGTGTTTCGTAATAGTGAAGTAATTTAGAAGACAATTGCGATAGTAAATTTATGGACAAGTGTTAGATAATTTTAATAGTGACAATTAAAATTAGTGAAAGTGTTAACTGATTATTGTGCATTTTATTTAATTGAATAAACTCTTTTAACTTAAATTAAAAGACATTGTGTTTTCACTTTCCCGGAACATTAAAATTATAGGCCGCGAACCAATAACACGCGACAATATATATATATATATATATATATATATATATATATATATATATATATATATATATATATATATATATATATATATATATATATATATATATGTAGATATATGTGTATATATATATATATATATATATATATATATATATATATATATATATATATATAGTCGCGTGTTATAGTTCGCGGCCGATAATTTTAACGATCCAGGAAAGTGAAACCCCACTGTCTTTTAAATTAAGAATAAACAATCATTAATTTCACTATCAATCAATATCGCCTTTAATTTGCGCTCCACTTTTTACTATTACCACATTTATTCAGCTCGGGTTTATATAGGGTCTCTATTCATTCAATCCATTTCTCGTTTATTGGCGAATGTTCTGACGATAACTATGTGGAATATTCGAGCAATTCTGAATGGCGGCAGTGTCGTCACATTCAGATGTTGATTATGGATCTACTTGGTCCATTTTGTGCTTTCGAGTACATTCGTTGATAATGATGTTATTAATAGTTGCGATAACAATTGCGACAGCAGCTCACAGAATAGTTTGAACATGTAACACTGTCCCCACCTCAGTTCTTTTCGCCCATAAAAGATGTGTCGCCAGTGGTAGTCAAGTCTTCTTGGATATAATATGGGACAAAACGGTCCAGGTGCACGATTTTCATTTTGGCTCTCCGCTTACGGTGTTCCTGTATGCGATATACGACGTCGTTGATTCGCTTTGTAACTTGGTATGGTCCCTCCCAATTATGCTGCAACTTCGGAGACGTACTCTTCCGCCGTTGTGGGTTATATAGCCGCATCAAGTCGTCGGCAGTAGAATTTGCCTTTAGATCATACGTGGTCTTCATGCGGTCAGTAGCTCATTCGAGGTATTTTCGCACTGTCCGATGTATCTGGTTCAACCGTTGCCTTAGCTCACTTGCATACTCCGAGATCGTTTAGGATTCCTCAGGGGGTGTTCCGAACTTTACATCAGCCGGCAGATGAGTAGTCTTTCCAAAAGTGACTTTGGCTGGGGCTTGGCCAGTCGATGCGTGTTCGGCAGCTCTATACGCCATAAAGAATAATGGGATGTGCTGGTCCCAGTCCCTTTGGTTCTCGTCAACCATCTTGGCCAGGTGTTTACTCAGTGTGCCGTTGAAACGTACGACCACTTCATCGGATTGGGGATGTAGCGGTGTTGTCCTCGTTGTCCGTATTTTCAGCAGCTCGCACATTTCGCCAAAAACTAGTGACTCAAAGTTTCGGCCTTGATCCGAATGTAGTTCGCAAGGTAACCGCAGGGGGAATGCTGGCCGACAGGAATGCATTTGGAGGCTAGCATTCTTTGGAGAGGTCCGCCCCTACGTACCCAAGGAAATTCCCGCCGGAGGATTGCCGGTCGACAGGAGCACTCTTGGAGGTTTTTTTTTTTTTTTTTTTTTTTTTTTTTTTTTTTTTGTTTTTTTTTTTTTTTTTGTGGTAGGGAGGTGAAGGCATTTATGCCCGCCGAGTCTGGCAGTGTGGGACTCCCATGGAGGATACCTTTGGACTACCCACTAAACACCTCCCCTGTCAATCTGAGAACCTAGCCTGGAACCGTTTGACACATTACTTCGGGCCAGGTCTCGTTTTGTTACGCCGTGGGGCGCCTTCAAGCTGGGGAGTCCCTTTCCTAGCGGGAGGGGAGGGGGGAAGAGGAATTGCCAGAAGAGCGATCCCCCAGCCCCAGCGCCTCCGGCTGCTGTGAGTCCCTTTTATATTTTAGGACTGCCCGAGCATAATGTGCCACCTGGTTCCATGTGTCAACCGATTCGAGCATCACCGCAACTATATTATCCGGGGTGAGCTCTCCCGTCTCCCTGTAGAGTTCCCTTCGCAGCCTGGCCCATTTCGTACACGCAAAAAATGTGTGAAAGGCATTGTCCTCCTCTCCTGGGCAAAACCGACAATCGGGAGACCGTGACTTGCCGATCTTGTGCAGGTAAGACTGAAAACACCCGTGCCCGCTCAAAAGCTGGGTCAGATAGAAGTCAGTCTCACCATGCTTTCGATTTAGCCACGGTCTCACATCCGGGATGAGGCGCGCAGTCCACCTTCCCTTCGTGCAATTCCTCCAAGACTGCTGCCAATCGTTGAGCGAGCGTTGTCTCTCCTCGCGGACAACCATCTCCCTCGCATCCTCGTTTCGGCGCAGGTAAACAGCGCGGCGCTCTCTAGCAAGGAGGGCGACAGGTATCACGCCTGCAATCACTCTCACCGCCGAGTCGGAGACTGTTGGATACGAAGATGCAATTCTCAGTGCTCCTCTTCTCTGTACCTGTGCCAATCGTTTTCGGTATACCTCCTTGCTGAGAGCGTCGCCCCATACCTCTGCTCCGTACAGTAGCACTGACCCTACAGCACTCATCAAGAGGCGTCTTCTTGATGGGCTGGGTCCCCCTACGTTGGCCATAAGTCGACTCAGGGCCGATATTCCCGAAGCAGCCTTCTCAGCCGTTGCCCTGATTTGCTCAGAGAAACTCATCTTCGAGTCGATCAGTAGCCCCAGGTACTTCACCGCTGGCTTCGATTCGATCTGTATATCTCCAATACTGATCATCCTTACTCTAGGGATTCTCTTTTTTGTCAAGATGACCACTTCGGTTTTCTCCAGTGCTAGACTGAGCCCGCGAGTAGTCATCCAGTCCCTCACTCGGCGCATTAGCATACCTAGCCTAAGTTGCGCTTGTTCAACGGTGCGTCCGGCGACCAGAGCCGCAACATCATCCGCATAGCCGACCAAGCGCGACTCATCTGGCATCTCAAGTCTCAGTAGCCCGTCGTAAGACACGTTCCACAGGTCCGGACCAAGGATAGATCCCTGGGCAACACCCGATGTAACCGCCATCCTTCGTTGGCCCTGTGTCGTGTCGTAGAGCAGGCTTCGGTCCTTTAGGTAGTTCCTCAAAAGCCGCATTAGATATTCTGGAACTTGAAAAGAGTTTTCCAGCGTATCCAGAATATCCACCCATCTAGCGGAGTTGAAGGCATTCCTGACGTCGAGTGTCACCAACAGGACGATCCGTCGCTTGGTGCGACTATATGCCTCTGCCTTTTGGACCGCGTTCACCACCTCTGCAATCGCATCAATGGTAGAACGTCCTGCTCTAAAGCCGTACTGCCGAGGAGATAGGTCCCCAGCAGCACGAATCGCGTCAGTGAGTCTTCCCTTGATGACTTTCTCCACATGCTGGTCGGGGGAGACTTCAACGCTAGAGCCATCGAATGGGGTATGCCACAATCCGACCCAAGGGGAAAGCAAATATTGGACATGGCGGCCAGAACAGCGCTTTTTGTCCTAAATACTGGTAACACCCCTACTTTCCGCCGCTGGGGTTGCGTAGGAACCATACCCGATGTGACACTCGCTTCGGAGTCCCTGGTACCTAGAGTACACAACTGGCGAGTACTAGAGGACTACTCGGCTAGTGATCACCAGTATATAGCTGTTGAGATTCACGACGGTGCCACTCTGCGTGCATATGCCCAAACTTCAATCCTCGGACGGAGGACTGGGAGGATGGACGTCGAGAAGTTCACTGACGCGCTTACGGCAGGCGCACCGTTGCTGGGAGCTCCGCCAGGGAGTGGAGGGCCTACAGCCAAGGACTTGGTGAACTCAACTATGAGTACCATCATAGCTGCTTGCGAGTCTTCCATGCCCCGCCGGAGACCCCGACATGGTAAGCCTCCAGTATACTGGTGGTCAAACGAGATCGCCGAACAAAGAAGCGAGTGTCACAAACTTCGGCGAGAGGCCCAGCGGGCGCGAACACGGGAGGAGGCAGACACTAGGCTAGCAGCATACAGGTCCGGCAGGAAATATCTTCGCAGGCTTATTAACCAGAGCAAGGCCCGATGCTGGCAAGACCTCGTGGACGATGTAAATAGGGATCCGTGGGGCCTTGGCTACAAGCTGGTCATGGGGAAACTTGGTGCCCTACGGAAGCCTTGTATACATGACGCGGAAAAGATGGACGCGATAGTGCGGGGACTCTTCCCCGCCCATCCCGTCCGTGTTGACGCTGTCCATGGTGAAACAGCAGTCGAGTGCCCACTCTTCACACAGCTGGAACTGGAGGAGGCAGTCCTCTCCCTGAAGGCAAGGAAGGCTCCAGGTCCAGATGGTGTTCCAGCTGAGGTTTTGCAGCTCGTCTATCACCATTGTCCTGACTTGCTGCTCAGCACATTCAACGCTTGCCTACGGGACGGGGTTTTCCCGGTACGATGGAAGGTGGCGAGGCTCGTGCTGGTCAGCAAGGGGAAGGGAAATCCCGAATCGCCGTCTGCATACCGCCCGTTATGCATGCTAGACACGGCTGGGAAAGCGCTAGAGAAACTCTTGGAGGTTAGCATTCTTTTGGGAGCGTCGCTCCCACGAACCCGAGGATATGGGGGGTGCCGTGAGGCTCTCTCCTGGGATGACAGGTAAAGACCCTGACTGGATCTGGACTACGCCTTGGACAACGAACTGGAATTGATGCTTTGGGCTGGCGGATATGATGGTTTGGACCTATTTGCTTTGCACAGTAGCGCCGAGCAGACACTCGTGTGTGAACTACCATACCATCTCCGTCCCGTTAAAACCTTGGCAGGCCTCGGAGTACGTTCGAAGTTCGCACCATTGGGTTGGTGTTATAGGTTCGGTTGAAACGTACTCCTGATTAGCGCTGGTCTGACTCTGAGCTTGTGCCAACCCTCGCATGGCCTCCCTGCTCTGCAAAGATAACCATGGGACCAAAAAGGCGACTACACACACGAACGGAGATAACGGCTCCGAGGGGGAACCCAATAAACCTGGAGCAACCAAAAATTCTTAAAAAAGACAAAAACCAAAACTCAAAAAAAGAATCCAAAAATAACAATAACGACGACGCAATCTGCGGCTGCAGTCACGATGTAAACAGCACATCGGGAGCGGTACTAACGACGGCAAAGACGACGATGAATACAATGACAGTGAAGACGGACGAAAAACGGAGATTAACAGACAGTCTGATCCAGACTGCGACTCCTGCGGCTTTCGGGCGCAGCAAAAAATGATGCGAACGCCAGAGCATCCTATAAAGGAAAAGCGGGAAATTCTGCAGGACGCGCCAAATGTTCGAGCGGTGGAAGAAAATATAAAGAAACTCGAGAATTGGATGGTCACTGCTGGGATCGCTACCGAAGCGATTGTAGCAAGGGTCGTAAATCCCGACTTAGTAAAGAACCATCCTGAAGTCAACGAGGAGATTACGGCAGGAAAAGAAACGAGTGGCCAGGCAAATAAAGCGACGAAATGTGATTTCATCGTCAACGTGGAAAAGGTGGCGGAAGTACAGTCGATAACCTCTCCCAAGGATGGCTGCAAAATTGCTGCTCAGCGACATGAAGAAGAAAGGCTATTCCGAAAAAAGGGAAATGTTCTAAAAAGAATACAATCTGCATGCGACTCGCCTAAAATCAGCAAAGCAGTAAGGATTTGGCTGCTTGAGCTAGAGGAGCTCCTAGGCCGCTTAGGGCATTATCGGAGGAGCTGGAGCCCCCTAGCGTGGGCGGGATAAAACCGAGGCTGACACCAGAAAACCATAGGGGACAACGCATGGCCATAATTGACCTGACCGAAAAGGACGCCGAACAATTTCTGAATAAGGGCAAAGTACAAATAGGGTGGTTTGTCTGCAGGATACGGCGAAGAGCAACGCCTCTTCAATGTTTCAAATGCCTTGGCTGTGGTCACACCACAAAAGTATGCAAAGGACCCGATAGGAGTTCCCTATATTACAAATGCGGTGAAATGGAACATAAAAGAAAAGAGTGTACGAAGGAGGCACATTGTATTCTTTGCAAGGATGCTGATCCAAGACATGATTTTGGACACGTCTTGGGATCAGGAAAATGCCGGGTGTTCCAGGAAGCCCTAGCCAAAGCAAAATTAGAAATTCGATGACCCGCATCCTGCAACTAAACCTACACCGCAGTTCAACCGCCCAAAATCTGCTTGAGGAGTTTGTGAGGGCCATGAAAGCCGACTTTTTGCTGCTGAGTGAGGAACACCATGATAAAAGTTCTGCATCATGGTATCCTAGTGATTTCCAGGCGGAGACCTGTGGACGTGGGGATGGTAACGCCGAACGAATCGATATCATCTTTCCAAGCCAAGCTTCAGGCTTTGAAGGGCGCTGTCTCAAACGCAGACGGGAACGTGCTCGTTGGGGGAGACTTCAACACGAAAGCAATCAAATAGGCCATGCCGCAAATAGATCCGCGGGGAAAACGAATCCTCAAAATGGTGGCCAGGACGGCGCTCGTCGTACTAAACACCGGAAATACGCCGACCTTCCGCCGTATCGGCTGTGAAGGAACCATACCGGACGTGACATTCGCCTCGGAGTCGTTAGTGCGGAGGATACGTAATTGGAGAGTATTAGAAGACTACTCAGCTAGTGATCATCAGTGCATTCTGCTTGAGATAAGCGATGTTGTCACCCGATGTCCCTGCTCTCGGCTTTCTACAATTGGATGGAACATCGGAAGAATGGATGTAGCGAGGTTGATCGAGGTGCTCACAGCAGGTGCCCCGCAGTCGAGAGGTTCGCAAAGGACGGAAGAACTGACAGCTCAAGACGTGGTGAACTCAAATATGAGCATCATTACGAATGCTTGCAACGCTTCTATGCCCCGTCGAAACCCCCGGCCCACCAAGGTGGTCAACTGTAATCTTTGAGAAGCGAACGGAGTGTCACAAGCTTCGGCGAGAGGCCCAACAGGCACGGAACCGTGACGAGGCAAGCAACCGCGCAGCAGCATATAAGTCGGCCAGGAATTGCCTTCGCCAATTGATCAACAACAGCAAGGCTCGCCGCTGGCAAGACCTAGTGGACAATGTGAACAGGGATCCGTGGGGCCTTGGCTACAAGCTAGCTATGCGGAAGCTTGGTGCTCTACGGAAACCTTGTATACATGGCGCGGAAAAGATGGACGAGATAGTGAGGGCACTTTTTCCTGCTCATCCCGTCCGTATTGACACTGTCCATGGTGAAACTGCAGTCGAGTGTCCACTGTTCACACAGCCGAGACTGGAAGAGGCAGTTCGTTCGTTGAAAGCGAGGAAGGCTCCAGGTCCAGATGGTGTTCCAGCTAAGGTGTTGCAGCTTGTCCATCAGCATTTTCCTGACTTGCTGCTCAGCACATTCAACGCTTGCCTATGGGACGGGGTTTTCCCAGTACGATGGAAGGTGGCGAGGCTCGTGCTGATCAGCCAGGGGAAAGGAAATCCCGAATCGCCGTCTGCATACCGCCCGTTATGCATGCTAGACACGGCTGGGAAAGTGCTAGAGAAACTCATCAATGGAAGACTCGCTGACGAGATTCGTGCTGCTGGGGACCTATCTCCTCGGCAGTACGGCTTTAGAGCAGGACGTTCTACCATTGATGCGATTGCAGAGGTGGTGAACGCGGTCCAAAAGGCAGAGGCATATAGTCGCACCAAGCGACGGATCGTCCTGTTGGTGAAACTCGACGTCAGGAACGCCTTCAACTCCGCTAGATGGGTGGATATTCTGGATGCGCTGGAAAACTCTTTTCAAGTTCCAGAATATCTAATGCGGCTTTTGAGGAACTACTTAAAGGACAGAAGCCTGCTCTACGGCACGACACAGGGCCAACGAAGGATAGAAATTGAATCGGATCTATCCTTGGTCCGGACCTGTAGAACGTGTCTTACGACGGGCTACTGAGACTCGAGATGCCAGATGAGTCGCGCTTGGTGGGCTATGCGGATGATGTTGCGGCTCTGGTCGCCGGACGCACCATTGAATAGGCGCAAATTAGGCTAGGCATTCTAATGCGCCGAGCGAGAGACTGGATGAGTGCTGGCGGGCTGAGTTTAGCACTGGAGAAAACCAAAGTGGTCATCTTGACAAAAAAGAGAATCCCTAGAGCAAGGATGATCAGTATTGGAGATATGCGAATCGAATCAAAGCCATCGGTGAAGTACCTCGGGCTATTGATCGACTCAAAGATGAGTTTTTCTGAGCAAATAAGGACAACAGCTGAGAAGGCTGCTTCGGGGATATCGGCTTTGACTCAACTTATGGCCAACGTAGAGGGACCCAGCACATCAAGAAGACGCCTCTTCATGAGTGTTGTAGGGTAAGTGCTACTGTACGGAGCAGAAGTATGGGGCGACGCTCTCAGTAAGGAGGTATACCGAAAACGTTTGGCACAGGTACAGAGAAGAGGAGCACAGAGGATTGCATCTTCGTATCCGACAGTCTCTGATTCGGCGATGAGAGTTATTGCAGGCGGAGAGGAACACAATGCCCGCCACACATTTTTTGCATGCATAAAATAGGACAGGCTACGAAGGGACCTCTACAGGGAGACGGGAGGGCTCACCCCAGATAATATAGTTGCGGTGATGCTCGAATCGGTTGACAAAAGAAAGCAGGTGGAACATTATGCTCGGGCAGTCCTAAAAGATAAAAGGGACTCGCAGCAGCCGGGGGCGTTGGGGCTGGGGATCGCGTGTCTAGCACTTCCTCTTCCTTTCTCCCCTCCCGCTAGGAAAGGGATCCGAGGATTCTTCGTGCATTTCCTTAATCACATCGTGGATTCGGCTTTTGGGGGGCTATAGTTTGCATCCTGTAGGAGCTGCCATCCGCCGTTACCCATTTCCGCTTGAGTACGCCACTCTCCACCCGAAGGGAGTTTCATTGTGCCCAATAACTTTTCGGTGTTGCGCCATGCATCGAAACGTCCTTCCACTCAGGCCGCCCAGTTGTACGTTTCCATACGAGCAATTGCCCGATTTCTTCATCGTCTAACTGGTCATTTCGAATCTCCTCCAATGACTAACCTTCATCGAATTCGGCCGTTATCACTCGCAGATCAACGGGCGGTTCCTTTTCCTCAATCCGTCAGCAATGCTTGCAGTTAGGTGGACATGGAAGACGAGATAGGGCGTCAGCATTTCCATGAACTCCGCCCTTCCGATGAACAATTTGGTAGTCGTATGATTACAATCTTTCGATCCATCTCGCAACTTGTCCCTGGGGGCATTTGAAGTTAAGCAGCCATCTCAGCGATGCATGGTCTGTTTGAAGAACAAATTTCTGGCCATAAAGGTACTTGTGGAACTGCTTTGTTGCCTCTATTATAGCCAATAGCTCCTTCCTGGTCACGCAGTAGTTCCTCTCACTTTTTGAGAGAACTTGACTGTAATACGACAGGACTCTTTCTTCGCCATCGATCTGCTGGGAGAGCACAGCTCCAATCCCGCCGTTGCTCGCAACGGTGTCAACTACAAACATTTTTCCGGGTTTCGGATACGCCAGCACGGGTGATTCACACAGCTTCTCCTTCAAGGTCTCAAAGGCTGCCTGGCATTGTTCATTCCAGACATACGGACGATTTTTCTCGGTTAGCTGATGGAGACACTTAGCTATTTTGGCAAAGTCTTTGACGAATCTTCGATAGTAGGTTGCCAGACGCAGAAAGCTTCATAGTTGGCGCTTGTTGTTTGGTGTTGGCCAGCTTTTCACGGCTTCAATTTTCTCAGGGTCTGTTTTGACCCCTTCTGCTGATACGACGTGTCCCAGGTATTTTACTTCAGCTGCAAAAAGGGTACACTTGTCGGGACTAAGTTTCAGATTCGCCAGTCACAATCGGGAGATAACCTCTTCTAAGTTCCGCACATGCTCTTCGAACGTTCTCCCGATGACGATGATGTCATCTAGGTATACCAAGCACGTTTTCCAGGTTAGGCCTTGTAGCACGTATTGCATCCGGCGTTTGATGGTGGCTGGAGCGTTGCAAAGCCCAAATGGCATCACCACAAATTGACTGAACCTTTGTACCTTGTGTAGCCAGATTCCGCTGTTCCAACTCCTCCTTAAGCTCTGATATGGTCAATTAATGAATAACTTCGGGCTATTTTTATTGTTTCGGCTATTTTTCCAACAGTTTCCACGTTAAATTTCACTTATGTGCACTTTAAAAATGTTTAAAAGTTTTCACTTTCGTAGTTTTCTTTCTCACTTCTGACACCACTGTCGCGTGTTATAGTTCGCGGCCGATAGTTTTAACGTTCCGGGAAAGTGAAAACGCACCGTCTTTTACATTAAGTTAAAAGAGTTTATTTACTAAGATTGCACAACCACTAATTTCACTATTTTACGAATCATTAACATATTATTTCTCACTTGTCTATGAATTTATATTCCAGCTGTGTGTATCGTGAAAATCACTTCACTATCAATCAATATCGCCTTTAATTCGCGCTCCACTTTTTACTATTACCACATTCATTCAGCTCGGCTTTATATAGGGTCTCTATTCATTCAATCCATTTCTCGTACATTGGCGAATGTTCTGACGAGAGCTACGTGGAATATTCGAGCAATTCTGAATGGCCGCAGTGACGTCACTTTCAGATGTTGATCATCGATATACTTGGTCCATTCTTGTGCTTTCGAGTACATTCGTTGATCATGATGTTATTAATAGTTGCGACAATTGCGACAGTACGTCGCAGAATAGTTTGGACATGTAACAATATATATTGGATATTCTAAAAAGTATTGACCCTCTTTTGTCACTAGATGGTGTTCGTTATCATATATCGGGCAATGCTAATCAGATTGAGTCAAACTGACATGCGGTTGAAAGGTGACATTGCAGTCCACAATTTTCATATGGACAATTTTGTATTTCGTCATTCGTGTCAAAAGTTGCATTCATTTAAAAATGAGTGAAATTTCTGAAAAAATACGTTGTATTATAGAACATCACAACGATCAAGGTGAGAATGCATCGCAGGATCGTGAAAAAATTTGTGGTGTCTATGGTCAAGATACTTCATCAAAAGCCACAGCCAAGAGATGGTTCGCTCGCTTTCGTTCTGGAAATTTTGATGTCAATGATGCACTTCGCTCAGGTCGACCAATTACTGAAAAAGTCGATGAAATCTTACAAAAAATTGAAGACACATAAGCAGCCATGACATTGCATTGAACTGAGTATCCATCATCAAACAGTTTTGAACCATTTGCGTAAGGCTGGATACACAAAGAAGCTCGACGTTTGGGTGCCGCATGAATTAACACAAAAAACACAAGATTGAAGCAAATCATTACGGGCGATGAAAACTGGGTAAGATACGAGAATGTCGTTCGAAAAAGATCATGGGCAAAAAAGGTGAATCATCACAAACGACTTCAAAGCCAGGATTGATACCAAATAAGGTTATCCTGTGTGTATGGTAGAATTTTTTTTTGTGGTAGTGCGGTGAATGCCCATTTACGCACAGAGTGTCGGACCCCCATGTTCGAAAAAGGCTACCGGACTACCCACTAAACACCTCCCCTGTCAACCTGAGAACCCAGCCTGGAACCGTTTGACACATTACTTCGGGCCAGGTCTCGTTTTGTTACGCTGTGAGGCGCCTTCAACCTGGTTGATCCCTCTTCTAGCGGGAGAGGGGAAGAGGAAGTGCCAGAAAAGCGTTCTCCCAGCCCCAGCACCCCCGGCTGCTGTGAGTCCCTTTTATCTTTTAGGACTACCCGAACATAATGTTCCACCTGGTTCCATTTGTCAACCGATTCGAGCATTACCGCAACTATATTATCCGGGGTGAGCTCTCCCGTCTCCCTGTAGAGGGCTTTTCGCAGCCTGTCCTATTTTGTGCACAATGTGTGGCAGGCACTGTGTTCTCCTCCTGAGCAAAACCGACAATCGGGGGACCGTGAATTACCAATCTTGTGCAGGTAAGACTGAAAACACCCATGCCGGCTCAAAAGCTGGATCAGATAGAAGTCAGTCTCACCATGCCTTCGATTTAGCCACGGTCTCACATCCGGGATGAGGCGCGCAGTCCGCCTTCCCCTCGTGCAATTCACCCAAGACTGCTACCAATCGTTGAGTGAGCGCTGTCTCTCTTCACGGACTACCATCTCCCTCGCATCCTCGTTTCGACGCAGATAAATAGAGCGGCACTCTCTAGCAAGGAGGCCGACAGGTATCACGCCTGCAATAACTCTCACCGCCGAATCACAGACTGTCGGATACGAAGATGCAATCCTCAGTGCTCCTCTTCTCTGTACCTGTGCCAGGCGTTTTCGGTAAATCTCCTTACTGAGAGCGTCGCCCCATACCTCTGCTCCGTACAGTAGCACTGACCCTACAGCACTCATCAAGAAGCGTCTTCTTGATGTGCTGGGTCCCCCTACGTTGGCCATAAGGCGAGTCAGAGCCGATACTCCTGAAGCAGCCTTCTCATCCGTTGCCCTGGGGATTCTCTTTTTTGTCAAGATGACCACTTCGGTTTTCTCCACTGCTAAACTGAACCCGCGAGCACTCATCCAGTCCCTCACTCGGTGCATTAGCATACCTATCCTAAGTTGCGCCTGTTCAACGGTGCGTCTGGCGACCAGAGCCGCAACATCATCCGCAAAGCCGACCAAGCGCGACTCATCTGGCATCTCGAGTCTTAGTAGCCCGTCGTAAGACACGTTCCACAGGTCCGGACCAAGGATAGATCCCTGGGCAACACCCGATGTAATTTCCATCCTTCGTTGGCCCTGTGTCGTGTCGTAGAGCAGGCTTCTGTCCTTTATATAGTTCTCAAAAGCCGCATTAGATATTCTGGAACTTGAAAAGAGTTTTACAGCGTATCCAGATAATCCACCCATCTAGCGGAGTTAAGGCGTTCCTGACGTCGAGTGTCACCAACAGGACGATCCGTCGCTTGGTGCGACTATATGCCTATGCCTTTTTGACCGTGTTTACCACCTCTGCAATCGCATCAGTGGTAGAACGTCCTTCTCTAAAGCCGTACTGCCGAGGAAATAGGTCACCCGCAGCACGAATTGCGTCAGTGTCTTCCCTTGATGAGTTTCTCTAGCACTTTCCCAGCCGTGTTTAGCATGCATAACGGGCGGTATGCAGACGGCGATTCGGGATTTCCTTTCCCCTGGCTGATCAGCACGAGCCTCGCCACCTTCCATCGTACCGGGAAAACCCCGTCCCATAGGCAAGCGTTGAATGTGCTGAGCAGCAAGTCAGGACAATGGGACCTCAGCTGGAACACCATCTGGACCTGAAGCCTTCCTCGCTTTCAACGAACGAACTGCCTCTTCCAGTTCCGGCTGTGTGAAGAGTGGACACCCGACTGCTATTTCACCATGGACAGCGTCAAAACAGACGGGATGGGCGGGAAAGAGTGCCCGCACTATCTCGCCCATCTTTTCCGCGTCATGTATAAAAGGTTTCCGTAGGGCACCAAGCTTCCGCATAACTAGCTTGTCGCCAAGGCCGCACGGATCCCTGTTCACATTGTCTACTAGGTCTTGCCAGCAGCGAGCCTTGCTGTTGTTGATCAATTGGCGAAGGCATTTCCTGGCCGACTTAATGCTGCTGCGCGGTTGCTTGCCTCGTCACGGTTCCGTGCTCGTTGGGCCTCACGCCGAAGCTTGTGATACTCCCTTCGTTTTGCTGCGATTTCAGTTGACCACCAATACACTGGGGGCTTGCGATGCCGGGGTTTTCGACGGGGCATAGAAGCGTTGCAAGCAGTCGTGATGATGCTCATAGCTGAGTTCACCACGTCTTGAGCTGCCAGTTCTTCCGTCCCCTCCGCATCTCCCCGCAGCGGTGCATCTGCTGTGAGAACCTCGACGAACCTCTCGACGTCCATCATTACGATGTTCCATCCAGTTGTAGAAAGCCGAGAGCACGAACGTCGGGAGACAACATCGCTTATCTCAAGCAGAATGCACTGATGATCACTAGCTGAGTAGTCCTCTAATACTCTCCAATTACGTATCCTCCGCACTAACGACTCCGAGGCGAATGTCACGTCCGGTATGGTTCCTTCACAGCCGATACGGCGGAAGGTCGGCGTATTTCCGGTGTTTAGTACGACGAGCGCCGTCCTGGCCACCATTTTCAGGATTCGTTTTCCCCGCGGATCTGTTTGAGGTATGCCCCATTCGATTGCTTTCGCGTTGAGTCTCCCCCAACGAGCACGTTCCCGTCTGTGTTCGAGACAGCGCCCTCCAAAGCGTGAAGCTTGGCTTGGAAAGATGATATCAATTCGTTCGGCGTTAGGTACACACTAAAGAAGGTGGTCTCTGAGCACCGAACCCACACAAAACCATCCCCACGTCCACAGCTCTCCGCCTGGAAATCATTATTTCGAACCCAGATGCCGGCAGTACCAGTTTCAACAGGATACCATGATGCCGAACTTTTATCCTGGTGTTGCTCACTCAGCAGCAAAAAGTCGGCTTTTATGTCCCTCGCAAACTGCTCAAGCAGATTTTGGGCGGTTGAACTGCGTTGTAGGTTTAGCTGCAGGATGCGGGGCATCGAAGTTCTGATTTTTCCTTGGCTAGGGCTTCCTGGAAAACCCGGCATTTTCCTGATCCCAAGACGTGTCCAAAATCATGTCTTGGATCAGCATCCTTGCAAAGAATACAGTGTGCCTCCTTCGTACACTCTTTTTTTTTATGTCCCATTTCACCACATTTGTAACATAGGGAACTCTTATCGAGTCCTTTGCATACTTGTGCGTTATGACCATAGCTAAGGCATTTGAAACATTGAAGAGGCATTGCTCTTCGCCGTATCCTGCAGACAAACCACCCTATCAGTTCTTTGCACTTGTTCAGAAATTGTTCGGCGTCCTTTTCGGTCGAGTCAACTATGGCCATGCGTTGTCCCCTATGGTTTTCTGATGTCAGTCTCGCTTTGATCCTTCCCACGCTAGGGAACTCCCTTTTGATGGCCTCTTCTGCCTGTGCCAGATCCGTGATGCAGTCAATGTCTCTTATTTCGATTGTTGCCATCGGCTCAAGCGAGGCTACATTTGCGCTTTTGCCGCGGACTTTCTTTACTGCGTCGCAGAATGCTTCCTTATCGTCGGCCTCAGCTCCGAATTCGACCAGTTTGTAGCCCGACCGTGTTAGTCGTACTGCGTTAATGGTTGTGTTAGTGTCTTGGGGTTTTACGAGCAGTGCCTGCTGCCGGGGTCTTCGTCGGGGCTTCTGTCTCTCCTGTTTTGCATCAGGTCCTTTTACTGGTTGGGCGTGCGAACTTAGTTTTATGGCACTTTTTGAAGGAGTTTTTTTTTGCGGCTTTCTTCGCTCCTTTTGTAAGCACTGTCTGGAACCCCTGATCTGGTGTTCCGCGCCCATCAAGTGCCTCTTCCTTCCTTCTTCTATCCCGATCTCCTTCGATTGGGCTAGACGCCATTCTTTTATTGATTTTACTGCTGGAGCTATCTGCATGTGGCATTTAGATTTCGCTCCTAGCGCTTTTTTAGCCTTCTGTTCGTCTTCGGCCTCAACCAGCTCCTCCGATAATGCCCTATGCGGTCTAGGAGCTCCTCTAGTTCAAGGAGCCCAACTTTTACTGCTTTACTGATTTTTTATGGAGTCGCATGCAGATTGTATTCTTTTCAGAACATCTCTCGCCTTTCGGAATAGCCTTTCTTCTTCGTGTCGCTGGGCGGCAATTGTACTTTGCGACCATCCTTGGGAGAGGTTATCGCTTTCCGTTTCCGAATGCAGTACTGCCGCTACATTTTCGACGTTGGCTATGCAATCACACAACATCGCTTTATTTGCCTGGCCACTCGTTTTTTTTCCTGCCGTAATCTCCTCGTTGGCTTCAGGGTGATTCAATATTATATCGGGGTTTACAACCCTTGCATCGGTCGCTTCGGTAACGATCGCAGCATTGACCATCGAATTCTCAATGCTCTTTATATTATCTTCCACCGCTCGAACACCTGAAGCATCCTGCAAAGTTTCCCGCTTTTTCTTTATAGGACGCTCTGGCGTTCGCATAATTTTTTTGCTGCACCTCTGCAATCTCAGTCTGAACCAGACTGTCTGCTGATCTCCGGGTTTCGTCCGTCTTCACTGTCATTGTAATATTCGTCGTTTTTGTCATCGTTAGTACCGCTTTCGATGTACCGTTAAAATCGTGGCTGCAACCGCTGGTTGCGTCGTCGTTATTATTTTTTATTCCTTTTTTTGATTTTTTTTTTATCGTTTTTATATGATTTTGGTTACTCCAGTTTTGTTGGGTCCCCTCTCGGAGCCGCTATCCCATGGTTATTTTTGCAGAGCGGGGAGGCCATGCGAGGGTTGGCACAAGCCCTTATGGGGACAAGTGCTCAGCGCCAGACCAGTGCTAATCGGGAGTCCGTCTCAACCGAACCTACACCACCAACCCAATGGTGTGAACTTCGAACGTACTCCGAGGCCTGCCAAGGTTTTACCGGGCCGGAGACGGTGTGATAGTTGAATTGGAGCCGTTCACACACGAGTGTCACCTCGGCGCTACTGTGCAAAGGAACTAGGTCCAAACCATCATATCCGCCAGCCCAAAGCATCAATTCCAGTTCGTTGTCTAAAGCGTAGTCCAGATCCAATCAGAGTCGTTACCTGTCATCCCAGGAGGAAACCCCAGGGGACCCCCATATCCTCGGGTCCGTGGGGCGGCGCTCCCCAAAGAATGCTAGCCTCCAAGAGTGCTCTTGTCGACCGGCATCCCCCCTGCGGGATTTTCCTCGGGTAAGTGGGGGGCGGAACTCCCCAAAGAATGCTAGCCTCCAAGAGTATTCCTTTCGACCAGCATTCCCCCTGCGGGATCGACCAGCATTCGCCCTGGTGGGATTGGAAGGGAATTGTTTATCATGAGGTGCTAGAACCAGGCCAAACACTCAATTCGGCTCTGTACTATCAGCAATTAACCAGATTGCTACAAGCAATTAAAAAAACGGCCCGAATTGATCAATAGAAAGGGCGCGGTCTTCCATCATGACAATGCCAGACCACACACATCTTTGATGAGCCGGCAAAAATAGACAGAGTTTGGCTAGGAAGTTTTGATGCATCCACCGTATAGTCCAGACCTTGCATCATCAGACTTCCATTTGTTTCGGTTTCCGCAAAACTTCCTTAATGAAAAGAAATTCACTTCAAAACGGGACGGTGAAAATTGCCGATAAACCACAGAGGTTATACACAGATGGAACAATGGCTCTACCCTGAAAAACCCTTAAAAGCATTAAGCTTGGCTTAGAAAGATGATGTCAATTCGTTCGGCATTAGGTGCACACTAAAGAAGGTGGTCCCTGAGCACCGAGCCTATACGAAACCATCCTCCCGTCCACAACTCTCTTCCTGGAAATCACTGTTCCAAGCCCTGATGGCGGCAGTGTCAGTTTCATCAGGATACCATGATGCAGAACTTTTATCATGGCATAAAGTCGGCTTTCATGTCCCTCGTAAACTGCTCAAGCAGATTTTGGGCGTTTGAACTGCGGTTTAGCTGCAGGCTACGGATCATCGAAGTTTTGATTTTGCCTTCCTGGAAAACCCGACATTTTTCTGATCCCAAGACGCGCCCAAGATCTGGTCATGCATTAGCATCCTTGCAAAGAATACAATGTACCTCCCTTGTACACTCTTTTCTTTTATGTCCCATTTCACCGCATTTGTAACATGGGAAACTCCTATCGGGCCCTTTGCATACTTGTGTGGTGTGAACATAGCCAAGGCATTTGAAACATTGAAGAGGCGCTGCTCTTCTCGTCGTATCCTGCAGACAACCCACCCTATTCGTACTTTACACTTATTCAGAAATTGTTCGCCGTCCTTTTCGGTCAGGTCAATTATGGCCATGCGTTGTATTCTTTGGTTTTCTGGTGTCAGCCTCGCTTTGATGCTGCCCGCGCTAGGGAACTCCCTTTTGATGGCCTCTTCTACCTCTGCCCGATTCGTGACACATTCAATGTCTCTTATTTTGATCATTGCCATCAGTTCGAGCGTGGCTATAGTTACGCTTTTGCCGAGGACTTTCTTTACTGCGTCGCAGAATGCTTCTTGGTTGATGGCTTCTGCTCCGAACTTGACCAGTATGTGGCCCGACCACGTTGGTCGTACTGCTTTAATGGCAGTGTTATTGTCTTCGTGCCTTACATTTCCCCTGATATCCAGCGGCACTTTTGCGTAGGATCAACCATCTTGGGGTTTTACGAGTAGTGCCTCCTGGCGGGATCTTCGTCATGACTTCATTTTCTCCTGTTTCGTATCAGGTCTTTTTTCTTGTTGGGCGTCCGTGTAAACTTTATTTTCTGGCACTTTTTGAAGGAGTTGCTTAGCGGCTTTCTACGCTCCTTTTGTCAGCACTATCTGGAACCCTTGATCTGGCGCCCATCAAATGCCTCTTTCTTCCTTCTTTTATCCGGATCTCCTTCGATTGGGCTAGATGCCATTCTTTTATTGATGTTTGATGGACGAGCGCGTGCCCTTTAGGTTTAGCCCTGCGCATCTTTAGCCTTCTGCTCATCTTCGGCCTTCTGGTCCTCTTTGGCCTTTAATCAGCTCTTCCAATAATGCCCTATGCGGCCCAATCTTTACTGCTTTGTTGATTTTTGGCGAGTCGCATGCAGATTGTATTCTTTTTAAGATATCTCCCGCTTTTCGGATTAGCTTTTCTTCTTCATGTCGCTGGGCGGTAATTGTAGTTTGCGACCACTTTTCTTGAGTGAGGTTATCGGCTTCCGTTTCCGAGTACAGTACCTCCCCACCATTTTCGACGGTGGCGATGAAATCACACAACGGCGCTTTGTTTGGTCACTCCGGTTTTTTCCTGGCGTAATCTCTTTGTGGATTTCGGAATGGTACTTTATTATTTCGGGATTTACGACCCTTGCGATCGCACCATTAACCATCGAATTCTCGATGTTCTGTAATGATTTTTGTTTACGTCCGCTCGAACTAATCGGAACCGACCCCTCATCGGTTCTAGACGTGAAGTCTGAGTCATGCCAACGAATGGTACCAACCGGTCAACCAGTCCGTGCACCGTAATCCATTTTCGCGGAGGCTGCTTGTCGGCCAGCTAGTTCGGGGAGAATTTCGGTCGCAGGTCTTTAAATGGATTACGCTCAATTACGCGTTTCAGCCACCATTAAGTGCCCGTTTCAAACGCGTCAAAATTTTAACCATACGGAAAAGAAACCTACTTTACTTTATTCCGTATTCTCTTCCTTTCATTCAGTCAACAATACAAAAAAAACTAGGTTAAATTTCGCGTTCCCGAGTTTCACCGACGCGGTACCGAAAAATATACTACGTTAATTCAACTCCGACGAACCCTACTCTAATGAAAACGCAAGGCAACCGGTGGTACCGTGTACCGCACGCGACGCGAATCCGGCTATCCGCGGATTTCTAGAACCCTACCCTCTTCACGGCATACTTACCGTTCGTTCTCACTCCCGCTGAAAAAAAAGAAGGGCAGGCTGGAAAGGAAAGTCGTGCTATTCTTTAGCAATTTATATTATTTTCTTCAAGACGCACTACATTAATTACTTGACTATTTGTTTTTATATTTACACTAGTCTTTATTTCATTCAGTAGACTTTGAATTTAATAATAATTAGGATACGTTATATATGCATATCAAATGTAAATAATAATCTCACTATCTCCGAAATATTGCAAATTAAATCTATTGAAAATCTTCATGCTTTAGCGCTGTAATTTAAACAAAAAGAAAAATATAATTTGAAAAAAGCAACGCTATTTATTTGTTTTTCCGACAAATATATATATTTGGGGAGTAAATGTTCTCCTTTCTTCAGGGTCTAATTTTTTCCGAAGAGAAATCCTCAAGATGTACATAATATATGCTAAAGCTAATTAGTTATTAATGACCGTACTTAACAAAAGGATGCATATCAATGAAATAACAGGTCATAAAAGTATATTTTAAATGTGGGTCAAATGAATTTCAGTGGAACTATTAAATTATTTTAAAAATTTTGTAACCTGAACTTAATTATTTAGAAGTAATTTTAAAAGAGGTGAATCTCCATTGCCAACATCATCATTTAATCGTTTTTCCATAGGTTGCCGCATAATCCAAAGTGTCGTACGCGTCCAGTTTCCTCAAATCTCGTATTTCTTTGATAACTTCCAACTTCTCCCAATCGACGGGCTACCGATGATCGAACGTCTTTTACTTTATTTTTCGTTAGTGCTGATTGTGCTTCTCGAACATGCTCATTGAACCGGACTTTCACGCTGCGTTTTGTCTGCCCAATATATACTTTTTCGCATTGCTGGTAGTTAATCTTGTAGATCCCTCGCTTTTCACACTCAAGGACGAACCAACGCAAAGAGCAGTAATGATCATGTCGGAGGTTAGCCGTCCCCTGAATAGAATGATGAGAAAAAACGGTATCAAAGTGGTGACCAGAAGCTCACAGTTTCAGCTTAAAACCAACGTAGCGCAAATCAACGACATGAGGAGCAAACATGAAAAGCGAGGGATCTACAAGATTAACTGCCAGCAATGCGAAAAAGTATATATTGGGCAGACAAAACGCAGCGTGAAAGTCCGGTTCAATGAGCATGCTCGAGAAGCACAATCAGCACTAACGAAAAATAAAGTAAAAGACGTTCGATCATCGGTAGCCCGTCACATCTGCGACGGACACAACGTCAATTGGGAGCAGTTGGAAGTTATCAAACAAATACGAGATTTGAGGAAACTGGGCGCGTACGACACTTTGGATTATGCGGCAACCTATGGAAAAACGATTAAATGATGATGTTGGCAATGGAGATTCACCTCTTTTAAAATTACTTCTAAATAATTAAGTTCAGGTTACAAAATTTTTAAAATAATTTAATAGTTCCACTAAAATTCATTTGACCCACATTTAAAATATACTTTTATGACCTGTTATTTTATTGATATGCATCCTTTTGTTAAGTACGGTCATTAATAACTAATTAGCTTTAGCATATATATTGTACAATCTTGAGGATTTCTCTTCAGAAAAAATTAGACACTGAAGAAGGGAGAACATTTACTCTCGAAATATATATATATATATATATATATATATATATATATATATATATATATATATATATATATATATATATATATATATATATATATATATATATTTGTCGGAAAAAACAAACAAATAGTGTTGCATTTTTCAAATTATATTTTTCTTTTTGTTTGATTGCAAATTAATTTTACAAAATTTTACAAATTTTAAATCTAAGGAACGAAAAAACTGGTTATACACGTATTTTACAATGGTGCTGAACTGGTTATTGGGTGATGTTGTTAGTGTTGAAAACTATTTGTTACTATTTTCATCCAAAGTAGTCCCCTTTTTTGTAACTTCAAATTTGAATCATATTTCATGAAGTCCGTTTGCAGTTGGCGTTTAGCACGCGTTAGATTACTTTAATACTTGAAATTTACAACCTTATAAAAACATAAGTATATAATTTTCTTTATTAGAATGTATGCGGTACAGAGGCCTTATAATATAGTAGGTGTTCTGACAAAGTCATTTCACCATCGTTTGAAAATTAGTTAAAACTATGTATATATTATCGTATTTCTATGTGATTATTACAATTAGCTAGAGGAAAATTTAGGCAAAAACCTCTACTGAGCTTATACTAGCTTAACATAACTTAACTTTCTACTTATAACTAGCTAAAATCTATGAGGCTAGGTTACGGCCAAAAGATAGGTGGTAGCAACTGCTGATTTTCAATTCGCCAGGGCATGTATTAGCGGATTGGGCGAGTCTTTTGCTTTCGCGATTAATTTGTCACGGCGCGATGCAGCGAGCTTCCGAATTGGACTTACGCCAGCAAGGCTGTGTAGCTTTCCAGAAGAGAAGTAAAACGGTTTATTAAGTACCATTTTCAGGTATCTATTTTGGGTGATCTGAAGCTTTGTTACTAGATATTTAGCACATTGGATCCAGGTAGGTGAGCCGTATAAGATGATCGGTTGGATTGCCATTTTGACGATGTGGACTATGTTTCTGGTGTTGAGACGTGAATTACGATTAAGAAGGGGGTAAAGCGAAAGCACGGCCTTAAACGCTTTGGAGCTAATATGCTCAATATGTTTTCTGAAGGTTAGTTTTGTATCGAATATAAGTCCAATATATTTAAGATCCTCGCTCCAAGGAATAGTTTGCCGTTTCAAGGCTGGAAATAATGGAAGTTGGATCTGCGCCTATACTGTATATGCAAATGTCGTCTGCGAAAGCTGCAACTTGGCAGTTTGGTAAAGAAGGGAAGTCATACGTATAGATGTTATTTAGAGATGGGCTTAGGCAGGAGCCTTGCGGAACACCGGCAGATATACTTTTTACTGGGGAAATGCTTTCCCCGACTTTAACCTGGAACTTCCTATCAATTAAAAATGATTGTAAAAGGTTCAACAAGTATGGGGGTGTATTATATTTCTGAAGTTTGTAGACCAGAGCATCATGCCAGACTGTATCAAAGGCTTTTTCTATGTCCAGTGTCACCAAACCTACAGACAATTTATTGTACATCGCTGCTTTGATGTCCTTTGTAACACGGAGGAGCTGATGCTCAGTCGAATGTCTGTTTCTGAAGCCGAATTGGAAATCAGGTAAGATATTATTGTTAGCCATTAAATTATTTAACCTTTTCAGGACTATTCTTTCAAAGAGCTTACCTAACCCTGGTAGTAAGCTAATGGGCCTGTAGTTGTCAGGGGAGTGCGGATCTCTTCCAGGCTTCGGGATAGGTAGGACTAGAGCTTGTTTCCAGATGGATAGAAAGAAGGAAAGCCTAAGGCATGCGTTGAATAGGTGGCATAAGAACACTATTCCTTTTTTGGGTAAATTTTTAAGTACTATATTCGGTAGGCCATCGATACCTGGTGCTTTACCGTTTTTAACTTTTTTAAGTAATCTTATTAACTCCCTGGTTTTTATTAATGCACCAGGAGGTAAAGATGTTTGTTTAGGTTGATGTTCCAAAGCTCTGGCCACCATCATTTCTGCTAAATTGTTGCAGAACCTATTGGAGATATTATGGAACTGCTTAAATTTATCTGCAAGTATATCTGCTTTTCCTTGATTAGAGTAAATATGCGCTTCGTTGTTATTTGTAATCGAATACGGTAACGCATGATACTTTCGCTTAAAAAATCTATTTAAAAACCAGACTTTCCGCGAGTTGTAGCCCAGATTTGATAGCATGTTGTTCCATCGGAGATTCCGGAGCTCCTTAATTTTATTCTTAATTGCTATAGTGAGGATATTAGCTCCAATTTTGAGAGACCTAATGCGGGTTTTTTGCCATTTACGCCGCAAAGAATTACGCTTCCTTATTAGCTTGTAGGTTTCTTCATCAAATTCTATTATATTATAGGAAACTTTTGATCGTTTTGGAACGCTAGACTCGATAGCTTGCCAGATAGTGTTTGTGAATTCTTCAATTTGCTCCTTACATACTGAGGGAGTATGGAGCGATTCTATCGTTCTTGGTGCTAAAGTCACTCTTTCATTAATAAAACTCCGGAATCCAGACCATTTTGCTTTTTTGAAGCAGTAGTATGTTTTTTGTGCATTGTGATTACTTCTCGTCGTTTCTAAAGAAAAGAGTACAGGTAGATGGGGAGATGAGAGGGCTTGCAAGACACTCAGCTCAGAGGGAGTAATATTTTGGTCACTAAGAACCAGATCCAGAGTGGAACCGACTCCACGAGGAGAGTAGAACGTGGGTTCTTTAGGGAAATGCACGTAGATATTTTTCTCTCTGGCGAGATTAAATAAAATGGGCCCCATTTTGTTGTTTCGTGTGCAATTCCAGTGCCAATGTCTAGCGTTCAGGTCCCCGCAAAGTAGAAACCTTTGGTAAGCCTTGCTAAACCATTTCAGATTTCTTCTGAAAAGTTCGACTTTTTCCTTGCTGAGTTTTGTCCCAGGGAAGTAGACACCGTAAAATTTTATATTTGGTTCATCGATAATAACGCCAATATTTTCAATTACCGATGTTGGACTTTTCGGCAATACCGAATGTTTAATTTTTTTATTTACAGCTATGGCTACGCCACCGCCAGTTTTGTCAACGCGATCATTTCTGTAAATATGAAAATAGGGATGCTTAAAACTATTATTTGGCCTTAACCAAGTCTCCGTTATGACAAATATATATATATTTTGAACAGCGAAATTGAACGCTTCAGTCTGCTTATTTTTAATGCTTTGTGCATTCCAAACTAATACATTTAATTGTTTATCCATAAAGAAATTTTATAGATAGCTCTACAATGACATTAAATTGTTCTTGTTTTGTTCTACATTTACTTAAATTCGTAATTAGTCCCTGAGAAATGGTCAGAAGAGATTCGGGCGAAAAGAGGTTATCGCATAAACTATTTGAAGACTGTTGGTTTTGCTTTATCGCCATACTGTACGACATAGGTGGAGTGGTTGTCGACTTAGCTGAATTTCCCGACTTTTTTCCCATTAATGTTGCATTGCTGCTTCTCGGCTTATGGTTGTCGTATGTATTGGAGTTTTTACCAGCATCGGGAAATTTGTGCTTATAAAATTGAAGCTGCTTGTAGCTCTCTGAGCAGGGATTGGGGAACTTTTTGAATTTTTTCCCCGACCATTCAGCTTTTGTTTCTGCTGTATGTAGTCCATTCTTGCCTTGCAATCAAGCGAATTGGCTAAGTTTGCTTCTTCGCAATCGCTACAACGAATTTCACTTCGTTGCTTTCCTTTTCGTTGTAGTAATTGTAAAGAACCACACTTCGCTAATTCTCCTGAGTGCAAGGCAAGAAAAGAGTATGTACAGCTGAAACAAAAGTTAAATAATCGGGGAAAAATGCGAAAAGTTCCCCAATTCCTTCCCAGAGAACTACAAACAGCTTCGATATTACGAGCACCAATTTCCCTTTGCTGACAAAACCTTATAAAAACATAATTGCAATGTTATAACAAGTTGGGTAGACAGACCTATGCTCATTTCAGAAGGGTTTTGTACTCAACTTACAAAATGCCGCAACCAGCAACGAATAAAATTAAGAAACACGTCATGTTCGAGGATCATACTATTATTAACTAGGTTGAAGGAATTTTTTAATTCTGAGGTATTTGTTAAAATTATACCCATAAATATTTCGCTTGATAATTTTTTCAGATTTTTTTAGATCACGGATGTCCATTCGCGAGGGAGAAAACACATTTTTCATGTATTTCCCCCCCTCTCTGTGCCCCCACTGAAGCAAAAACTGTCAGTTTAAGAACTGTTTTGAAAAGCTCTCATAGAGAACTTTCATTTGATACTCATATCGGCTACCTTTCATGAAATTTTTTTCAGGGGCCACTCCTTTGTACTGTAAGCATCGATTCATGGCCTATTTTTTCGAATCCTAGAATGGCTACAAAGCCCTTTTGCTAGGAGCTCTCTCCTGCCTCTTCGACTTGTTTCAATTGTATGTAGTCACCCTCATGATATCTATCATTCCTGAAATTTTCATGCAAATCCTAGCAAAGCTGTAGTGTCTAAGTCGGTAAAAAGCGCATATGGCTCCATAGCCATATGTTTCCATAGTAATACAGGGCACATTGTTCCATAGTAATACGGGAAAATTCAAATCGCTATAACTTCGTTAAATACTATTCGATCTTTATGAAACTTTCAGAAAAGATCAATCTTATAAAGTTAAATAATCGGGGAAAAAATGCGAAAAGTTCCCCAATTCCTTCCCAGAGAACTACAAACAGCTTCGATATTACGAGCACCAATTTCCCTTTGCTGACAAAACCTTATAAAAACATAATTGCAATGTTATAACAAGTTGGGTAGACAGACCTATGCTCATTTCAGAAGGGTTTTGTACTCAACTTACAAAATGCCGCAACCAGCAACGAATAAAATTAAGAAACACGTCATGTTCGAGGATCATACTATTATTAACTAGGTTGAAGGAATTTTTTAATTCTGAGGTATTTGTTAAAATTATACCCATAAATATTTCGCTTGATAATTTTTTCAGATTTTTTTAGATCACGGATGTCCATTCGCGAGGGAGAAAACACATTTTTCATGTATTTCCCCCCCTCTCTGTGCCCCCACTGAAGCAAAAACTGTCAGTTTAAGAACTGTTTTGAAAAGCTCTCATAGAGAACTTTCATTTGATACTCATATCGGCTACCTTTCATGAAATTTTTTTCAGGGGCCACTCCTTTGTACTGTAAGCATCGATTCATGGCCTATTTTTTCGAATCCTAGAATGGCTACAAAGCCCTTTTGCTAGGAGCTCTCTCCTGCCTCTTCGACTTGTTTCAATTGTATGTAGTCACCCTCATGATATCTATCATTCCTGAAATTTTCATGCAAATCCTAGCAAAGCTGTAGTGTCTAAGTCGGTAAAAAGCGCATATGGCTCCATAGCCATATGTTTCCATAGTAATACAGGGCACATTGTTCCATAGTAATACGGGAAAATTCAAATCGCTATAACTTCGTTAAATACTATTCGATCTTTATGAAACTTTCAGAAAAGATCAATCTTATAAATAGTCATCTTTTTGCTAAATTTTATTGAATTTAAGGGTACCATTTAGATTTTATTCGAGAAAACATAAAATCGATAAATCATACTATTACTAACAAAGTTGAGTGAATTTCGACTTCTCATGTATTTGTTGTTGTTGTACTCATTAAGGCCTACATTCATGATTTTTTCAGATTTTTCGGATGGAAGATGTCCAATCGCGAGGGGGGGTACGCGAAAAGTTCGTACATTTCCCCTTCCCCTGCCCCCCCCTCGGTACTCATAAGGCAATTTTAAGACCTGTTTTGGTGAAAATTTTTTTTGAGGGGTCAACTCCCTATATGGGGAGACCCCCCTTTAACCCCTTTGAAAAATTTTTTCACCCTTGAACTTTCAAGAGGTCACCACTTCTGAGCTTTCCACAAAGTTTCATGGCTGTAGCCTCTATAGCTTCGGAGAAAAAGTGCTGTGACATACAGACGGACGGACAGACGGACACAGGTCGTGATTGCAATAGGGTTTTGTATTTTAGTACAAAACCCTAAAAAAAACTCCTTTTTATGTTTTCGTTGATGTTTTTTTTTTGGTCTAAGGTAATGGCTCTCAATCCATTATATACTTGTAATATCACAACGTCAAGTAGCCACGAAATAACGAAAAGGCCACAGAATCGAGAAAAAGCAGCGTATAAGTTCTCCTATCATCAGTGGAATTGGAACTTGTAGTATTTGAGCAGTCACACTAGCAAACTGCTCGAAATCCCTCCTATCTCCTATCCAAATTGTATTGGCAGATTTAAAAAAATATGTAATTATTTCACCGGTAATTGTAATTTGTAGAATAGTTTTTCTTCTTATTATTATTTAAAATTTTCATTTCCTTACTTCATTTAAATGTCTTCACTTCATTTGAATTTTCCTACTTCATTTAAATTTCTTTAGTTCATTTAAAGTATTCCTACTTCAGTTAAATTTTGGTTTTTAAAAATTTAAATCTACCCATTGCAATTTAGGATGTGGAAACACTGATTTAGTGCAGGCTAACGGGGCATTACATGATGGAATGCATGCGAGTTCAGCTAAGCGGGGGGAGTCTGCTTGAAATCGTCAAGAGGAGACGTTGCGAGAACCGCGCCGAGAATAGTTAAGAAAAGCAAAAGAATGATTGATGTTTTATTGTGCCCGGCGTGATAATGACAAATAAGTGAAATAAGTTGATTCTTCGTGGAGGAGGAAAGGAGTGCTATTTTTGTTTATTTTTCCTCCCTAGAAATTTTCTCGAAGCGTATTAACTAGAAATTAATTGTGGTGAAAAGAAAATGTTGAAATGGAGTTTTTGATAATGATAATGATTGCTGACGTCGCGAGATGTGATCATTGCTTCAGTGGTTAAAACACATGCGAGAGATTTTAATTTAGTGCAAATACGCGTTTAGATTTGAGTTTGTGGCTGACTCAATAAATCGGGAAAAATAACTGTTGAAACCGTTAAATTCAGAATGAAAGTGCTTTGTAGCTAAATATTTTTAGGTAGGCCGGGGGTTTTATGATTGTCAAGAAGTAGCCAGGTGCGTAAAGCGATTGGGATTATTTCCGTGATTGTGCGATTCGTGCCTTTGGGAAATGCAATTGGGAAATCCATTAAGCAGATTTATGTGAATCAGTAGTAACTTTGACAATTTTAGTGAAATTTTTTGAATTCGATTCATTCATTCTAGCGAAATGGAAAATTAATAAAGTAAAAGCTAACTTGAGATTGTATATTCATCGAAGGGAAAAGTCTTAAAAATAACGGAGAATATAAAATGAAACTGCTGGTCGGTAATGAATTGGAGGTGACCAAAGTGAAAATTACCGCTCAGTGTGGTAATGCAACCGTTGATGCATATCAATCTGCTGTTCGTCATTTGCCTCAGTTAGTTTGAAGATGGGAAAGAGTGCGAGAATTGTTGTTGAGGTAGGAAGTGAACAAGAACTGAATTTCATAAAAAAAGCAAGCACAATTCCACAACTTTAATACATGCGTTAGTCAAGATGTAGACGCGTTTACGTTGCTTCAGAGAGAAAGTGTGTGCTAATAATGTGTTTGCTAAAACTAAAATAATTTATAATAATAAAACAGTAACTTTGCTGCATAAATTGGACGGCGCGAAACAAGAGTTTGAGATGATATGGAGTAGGCAGTGCACGTGCATATATTAAGTTTACAATGTTAATAATTGTGTGCTTAAATAGAAATCAAGGACAGTGAATATTTCCTAAAGTTAATATAAGTTAAAATTACTAAATTATAAGCGGAAAGTGCTAAAATATTAAATATTGACGTGCGTCTAAAAGAATACAAGAAAATTTAAAGCAAAGAAGTTAAGTGAAATTATAAAAATTATAGAAAGGAACGAAAAATTTTTTTTGAAGATGTTGCAGATGTACCCACCCCTTCTACGAGCGCTCGTCGAGGAGGATGGGTAAGTACCCGTTTGTTCTATATTGCTTGAATTATTATATATTACTTTTTTTTCATCCTCTTTCGCCGAGGCAGCAGACCATCGCTGCAGTCCTTTACGGACATTTATACCTCTTAATCACTACAAAATGGCGCCCAACGTGGGGCCCGGCTGTATCGTCAGTCGTGAGCACGAGACAGTCCATCGTCTCTAGGTGTCCCCACAAGGTGTACAGATTATTGGCGGGTAGGTAACTACTTAGGGCTATTGCACTAATCGTGCCCCAGCAACTAGAAACTTCCGGACGTGTGTTGTCCTCGGACATCAATATCGTTTGGACCTGCTTTGACTTATACTTTGATGGTTTACCACCATTGTATGACTAGTAAGGCCAAATGATATTAGAGTCCTTATGTGTATTCGGAAGTTATTATCTCAACATCCTATTTGCGGAGGACTCAGATCTGCACCCCAAACCAAGCGGTGCCTAAGTGTCTTTCACTACATGGATCTTGATTCATGTGATTGGCTGCTTAGCTAGTCCATGACTATCCATGACAAGACACGCGCTGCTTGTGGGTCAGAGTTCAATCTGGGCTGGCAAGTTGTCACTTGTGAAAACTTGCGGACAAAGGAGTACTTCCGAACCCTCATCCTTATGGTGCCGCAAGGGAGTAGTCCCTGTGACGCAGCGGGAGGAGTGTGCCATTGGTGTCGTTGCCTGTGAAGAGAACGGAATGGAAAGACCGAATTTTCTCATGATAAATAAATAGCTACCGTTTTAGCATATATTTTTTTTGATAGAAGTGTTTGATAGCTCGCCAATTTCGGCTACTTTATTAAATTCAAATATTTATTCTTACTTCCACTTGGATTTACCTTTGAATATATTTGTAGTCATAGGTTTTCTTTTTATACATTTTTGCCTTAACTTAATTTTATATTGTAGAATTAGGTATATTCTTTCGTTCTTAAAGATGCCCACCAAAAGAACTCCAGAGAGGAGAAAGTTGAGGTCAGGTGCCGGACAAGCGCTGTTGTGTTCCATCTGCCATGAGGACATGGACGAACTGACCAGTCAGAGTTTTCCGTGTGGACACAGGCTACACCAGCTGTGTTTGGTCCAACTGAGGCAAACCGCATACACGTGCCCGCTCTGTCGTCAGCGTCTAGAATCTACACAGCCAGCAACAGAACGACCTCAGTCCTCCATCGCTTGTGGAGCAATGCCCAAAGGCGGACCTCCTCCACCGACTACAATGGGAGCGCGAGGTGATGACAGCGGAGCCGAAGCCTTACCGACCAGCCGACCCGGTATCGAACCCTCATCCTCAGCGTCACCTGAGATGTCGCAGCTACTGGCGGTCGTGCAAGCTATGGCCACCAGTATGGAACAAATGAGGCAACAGCTACAGTGTCTGTCGGTTCCACAGCCAACTGCGCAGCCCTCTACATCAACGGTCAGAGCGGACTATATAGAGCCACCAGTGACAGTAACTGGGGATCCAGCACCTCCTAGGCTCAGCGGAGCCATGAACCCCATGGCCTCAGAATACAGACCCAGGGGAGAGGTCCCGACTTCGCGACCGCAGCAGCGGAATCATGCGAGTGCCTGGAGCCCGGAGTGGGAACAGTTCGAACAGGTAGCTCAGGCCCGCGGCTCGATGCCCTGGTATAACTGGGACCTACCATCTTCAGCCCAGCCAGGAGCTCGCCGCACGGGCAGGCCCACTCGTCGCGAAGAGGTCGCACCGAGACAGTCCAGCTACAAACGTAATCGTTCGCCATGTGCTATCCCCCCATCTAAGATAGCACATATAGTGGCAAGCTGGAAACTTGTGTTTACGGGCCAGGACGACCCTACAACCATCGGGTTCTTTTTGAGGAGGGTCGAAAACATGGTCTCACTGAATTTAGGAGGTAACATGAGAGCCGTTACCTGCTGTGCGCAGATGCTCTTTACTGGTACAGCTCTTCAGTGGTTCTGTCGTTTCGTCGACACGTTTCCCACCTTTGATTGGGAAACGTTGAAACGTGCGGCGTTGCGGGAGTTTACGCCAGTCGAGGGAGACGACAAGCTGAGGCAGCGCATCCGAAACAGACGCCAACAGGCACAGGAGGCCGTAGACGAGTATTACGAAGTCCTGTGTTGCCTGTTGGAGCGTCTGATGGTCCCCATGCCAGAGTCTGAGTTTCTCAGCGCCTTCTGGGAGGGGTTCAGGCCTTAGCTGCGAGAGCTACTGGTGTTCGCCCCGCGTCATAGTGTGCATGCGCTTCGCGCGTCAGCGAAGGAACTGGAAGCGGTGCAATATTCCCAGCGTTCCGCGTCACAGAATAAACACTTTGGCCGACGAGAGCAGCCAGAACGACGCGCGATCGCTGAGCTCGAGCACAGCATGCCAGCTTTACCCGCGCCAGCTGGTCTCATTCCACCCACCATCGTCAGCACGCCGGAGACTCGCTCTCCATTATCCACCGATTTAGATTCAGAACCTCAGTCTGAAGTACATGAACTGGCTCCCAGGGCATGGGCTTCCACTTGTTGGAACTGCCGACAGACGGGACACCGCTTCTCCGCATGCCAGGCAGAGACTAGCATTTTTTGCTTTCTTGTGAGAAGCCAGATACTTATGCGCCACACTGCACTAATTGCAAGAAGTCAAAAAACTCGCAAGTGAGTGCGCACGACAGCCCGCAGCACTCGCGACAGACTCAGTAACGGAACGGGACGCCGTCCCGTCTACTGACAAGTTCCTCTCCAGTAAAACCATTAGAGTCAAACACTACGATACCATTGCTGGTACACGATGCAACAGATGCCACTTCTTCTCCGGAAGCTTCTCCAAAGACAGTACTGAGGCGATCCCCTCAAGTACCGCTCGAAGAATCCCGGCATCCAACGACTCGTGTATTTAAACCATACCATATTAAGTTGCAGGAGTATATTGCTGCACAAGAGAGGATTTTTGCCGCAGAAGAGATCACCCCACGCCAGCACAAAACTAAGTGGTCAACTCGTCGTTGGAGAAACTTCCGCAGAAGAGTGCGCACCTGTCGCCAAACTTTAAAACTATGTAACATCTCCGAGGTTTCTAAGAATGATACTGAACCTTACGCACTAATCAAAGTGTTGGGCTAAATCGCTATTGCACTGATCGACAGGGGTGCAAGTATTAGCTGCCTTGGTTCAAAGGTAATACAACAAAACCCTACGGTAGCAAAACTCTGGCGCTCTGAAATCAGTACAGCTGATGGCACCAAACATCCTATCCAAGGTATACTGACAACACCCGTGAAGTTCAGAGGTCAAACGAAGGATATTACTTTCTACATTATCCCGTCACGGATCCGGACAAAACTCGGGCGATTGACGAGTTCCCCTTACCAAAAACTGTTAAGCAGCTACGACGTTTCCTTGGTGTGTGCGGTTGGTACCGAAGGTTCGTTCGGAATTATGCCACAGTTTCAGCGCTCCTGTCGGACATGCTCCGTAAGGGGAAGTTCATTTGGACCGAGCTCAGCCGAAAGGCATTTGAAGAGCTAAAACAAGCCTTAACATCAGCTCTGGTCTTGCACAGCCCCGACTTTGAGAAGCCCTTCTCCATTAATTGTGACGCAAGTCAACATGGAGTAGGAGCCGTGCTTGTGCAATTGACCGATGAGGGAGAAAAAGCTCCCATTGCCTTCATGTCCAATAAGCTGAACTCGGCCCAAAGGAACTATACCGTGTCCGAGCAGGAATGTTTGGCAGCGGTGATGGCTGTGAAGAAAATCCGGACCTATATCGAGGGCCACCAGTTTGAAATCATCACAAACCACGCTTCGCTACAATGGTTGATGAACCAAGCCGACTTACATGGACGCCTGGACGGTGGGCTTTTAAACTGCAAGGGTTCAGTTTTCCATCAAACATCGGAAAGGGACCCAGAACATCGTGCCCGATACTCTCTCACGAATGTTTTCACCCGAGGGATCCAAATTGACAGTGAATGACGAGGACCCCATTGAGATAGATTTGGACAGCCCACATTTCGAATCAGACAGCAACAAAGAGTTGAGGCAAACCATCGTAACCCAACAAACCCAGTTGCCTGATTTGATCGTGATAGACGGCTACGTGTATAGACGAAATGAATACGCCACTGGTGATCCATGGCAGGAAGAAGAGTCCTGGAAACTCTGGGTACCGGAGGAATTGACTCACAATCTGATCCTTCGCGCACACTACCATCCTTTAAGTGCACACGGTGTTTAAGGTCGGACGATTCGGCGACTTAAGGAATACTTCTTCTGGCCTAAAATGGCATCCCAGGTCAAAGACTACGTGAGCGCCTGTGAGACCTGTAAAGGCACTAAAGCGCCTAACCAGTCTTTTCGACCGCCTATGGATCAACTCAACGTCCCAGAACGCGTATTCCAACGTCTGTACATAGACTACTCGGCCAATATCCTCGTTCTTCTATGGGACACATCGGAGCTATAGTTGTTCTAGACCAGCTCTCGAAATTCCCACAGGTGGAACCTATTTGTAAGTTCACGACTCCATCTATCGTGAAATTTTTAAGAGAGTCGAGTATTCCACGTGTTCGGGATAGTTATATATATAAGTCTGTTCTGTCCGTCTGTATTCAGCTTCAACCATACGCAAGTTACATACTCACAGCAAAACATAAATCTACGTGTCAGTCTGTCCGTCCGTCAATTGGTTTTTTTATTATTCGTCTCACTCCGCGTTCCGGCTCCGAAGACAACCGATGCTCTAACTGAAGATCCTTCAGCTCCTTTTTCGCAATCCTCGTCGCCTTGGGATCGCGAGAAAATTAGCTGCCCTGTAATAATCCAGCAGTCACACTAGCAAACTGCTCGAAAACCCTCCTATCTCCAATCCAAATTGTATTGGCAGATTTAAAAAAATATGTAATTATTTCACCGGTAATTGTAATTTGTAGAATAGTTTTTCTTCTTATTATTATTTAAAATTTTCATTTCCTTACTTCATTTAAATTTCTTCACTTCATTTGAATTTCCTTACTTCATTTAAATTTCTTCACTTTATTTGAATTTCCTTGCTTCATTTAAATTTCTTTAGTTCATTTAAAGTATTCCTACTTCAGTTAAATTTTGATTTTTTTAAATTTAAATCTGCCAATTGCAATTTAGGATGTGGAAACACTGATTTAGTGCAGGCTAACGTGGCATTACATGATGGAATGCATGCGAGTTCAGCTAAGCGGGAGGAGTCTGCTTGAAATCGCCAAGAGGAGACGTTGCGAGAACCGCGCCGAGAATATTTAAGAAAAGCAAAAGAATGATGTTTTATTGTGCCCGGCGTGATAATAGGCCGCATGAGAAATAAAAGAAATAAGCGAAATAAGTTGATTCTTCGTGGAGGAAAGGAGTGTTTTTTTGTTTATTTTTCCTTCGTAGAAACTTTCTCGAAGCTGGAGCTCCATTTGGAACTGACGCCACATGCACCCTCTAGCCTTGGCTTAGCACCATCAGAATATCATATATATACTCGTATATATATATATATATATATATATATATATATACTCGTATATATATATATATATATATATATATATATATATATATATATATATATATATATATATATATATAGACATATATATATATATATATGTATATATATATATATATATATATATATATATATAGACATATATATATATATATATATATATATATATAGACAAATATATATATATATATATATATATATATATATATAAATATATATATATATATATATATATATATATATATATATAAATATATATATATATATATATATAAATATATATATATATATATATATATATATATACACATATATAGACATATATATATATATATATATATATATATATATATATATATATATATATATATATATGTATATATATATATATATATATATATAGACATATATATATATATATATATATATATATATATATATATATATATATATATATATATATATAGACATATACAGAGGTGGCCAAAAGTGATCGGACAATACAAGAAACAAGCAATAAAATACTTTTACGAGCATAAGCTTTGAAATGAAATAAAAATTTTTCCCTTATATAAAAGTTACTTGTATTCTCAATTAATTGCACAAAAAAATAAAACAGAAATAAAAAGATTTTCACAAGAAAATTAACAACTAATTCAAATTCACATTGCATCAAGTGGACAAAAGTAATCGGACATTTTGAAAAGTGTGAAATTAGTCATTGAAGTTTGGAGCAATTCTTTTCTTTTCATTTCCGAGTTTAAAAGGGAATTCCCCTAATTATATGTTGATATGTGTTTTTCTGATATCAGTCATTTACTTGTCAGTTTTAAGTGAAGAAAGTTAAACATGGCTAAGAATCGCAAAGAAACCTGTATACATGAAAGAAAAGTTATAATAAAGTTGTATAAAGAGAATAAATCCTTTTCTGAAATATCAACAATAATTGGAAGAAGTCGTTCGACAGTTTTCGATATCGTGAAACGGTTCAGAAAAAATAATCAGGTGGAAAACGAAATTAGGAGTGGTCGACCATGTAAACTAACAGAGACAGACGCACGAAAAATCTTAAGAATTGTTAAAAAGAATCCGACTACAACGTCCAGAAGTATTAGGGATCAATTAGCAGATGTAAATGGTACCAATGTTAGTGCCCGGACTATTCGTAGAGCTCTCAGCCGTGCTGGTTATCAAGCGAGAGTACCTCGAAAGAAACCACTAATTAGCAAAGTTAATAAGAAGAAAAGATTATGCTTTGCAAAAGAATTTAAAAGCAAGCCGCTCGACTTTTGGACTCGTATAATATTCTCTGATGAGAGTAAGTTTAATATCTACCACTCCGACGGCAGGTTGTTGGTGTGGAGAACTCAAAATAGTGAGCTTCATCCCAAAAACATTCAACATACAGTAAAACACGGAGGTGGCTGTGTAATGGTCTGGGGTTGCATGGCTGCCAACGGTGTAGGAGAACTTGTTTTCATTGACGAACCTATGGACAAACTAGGTTACTTGTCGATTTTGAAAGAAAATTTGAAAAAAAGTGCACAAAAATTGGGTCTTGATAGTCATTATTTGTTCCAGCAAGATAATGACCCAAAGCATACAGCTCATGATGTTCGTATGTGGCTCCTTTTCAACACTCCTGGTCAATTAAAAACACCACCGCAATCCCCAGACCTAAATCCCATCGAACATCTTTGGGATCATCTGGATAAAAAAATAAGGAACCATCACATTACTAATAAAAGTCAACTGAAGACGGTGTTATTAGAAGAATGGGACAACATTACTCCGGACGTTACCCGTAAGTTGGTACAGTCTATGCCCAATAGGTTAACAGAAGTTATAAAACAAAAAGGATACGCAACTAGATATTAAAAGCCTATGTTCTAATGGAATCATCAGAAAGAAAAGTATTACAATTGAACGTCCGATTACTTTTGTCCACTTGATGCAATGTGAATTTGAATTAGTTGTTAATTTTCTTGTGAAATTCTTTTTATTTCTGTTTTATTTTTTTGTGCAATTAATTGAGAATACAAGTGACTTTTATATAAGGGAAAAATTTTTATTTCATTTCAAAGCTTATGCTCGTAAAAGTATTTTATTGCTTGTTTCTTGTATTGTCCGATCACTTTTGGCCACCTCTGTATATATATATATATATATATATATATATATATATATATATATATATATATATATATATATATATATATAGACATATATATATATATATATATATAGACATATATATATATATATATATATATATATATATATATATATATATATAGACATATATATATATAGATATATATATATATATATATATATATATATATATATATATATATATATATATACAGAGGTGGCCAAAAGTGATCGGACAATACAAGAAACAAGCAATAAAATACTTTTACGAGCATAAGCTTTGAAATGAAATAAAAATTTTTCCCTTATATAAAAGTTACTTGTATTCTCAATTAATTGCACAAAAAAATAAAACAGAAATAAAAAGATTTTCACAAGAAAATTAACAACTAATTCAAATTCACATTGCATCAAGTGGACAAAAGTAATCGGACATTTTGAAAAGTGTGAAATTAGTCATTGAAGTTTGGAGCAATTCTTTTCTTTTCATTTCCGAGTTTAAAAGGGAATTCCCCTAATTATATGTTGATATGTGTTTTTCTGATATCAGTCATTTACTTGTCAGTTTTAAGTGAAGAAAGTTAAACATGGCTAAGAATCGCAAAGAAACCGGTATACATGAAAGAAAAGTTATAATAAAGTTGTATAAAGAGAATAAATCCTTTTCTGAAATATCAAAAATAATTGGAAGAAGTCGTTCGACAGTTTTCGATATCGTGAAACGGTTCAGAAAAAATAATCAGGTGGAAAACGAAATTAGGAGTGGTCGACCATGTAAACTAACAGAGACAGACGCACGAAAAATCTTAAGAATTGTTGAAAAGAATCCGACTACAACGTCCAGAAGTATTAGGGATCAATTAGCTGATGTAAATGGTACCAATGTTAGTGCCCGGACTATTCGTAGAGCTCTCAGCCGTGCTGGTTATCAAGCGAGAGTACCTCGAAAGAAACCACTAATTAGCAAAGTTAATAAGAAGAAAAGATTATGCTTTGCAAAAGAATTTAAAAGCAAGCCGCTCGACTTTTGGACTCGTATAATATTCTCTGATGAGAGTAAGTTTAATATCTACCACTCCGACGGCAGGTTGTTGGTGTGGAGAACTCAAAATAGTGAGCTTCATCCCAAAAACATTCAACATACAGTAAAACACGGAGGTGGCTGTGTAATGGTCTGGGGTTGCATGGCTGCCAACGGTGTAGGAGAACTTGTTTTCATTGACGAACCTATGGACAAACTAGGTTACTTGTCGATTTTGAAAGAAAATTTGAAAAAAAGTGCACAAAAATTGGGTCTGGATGGTCATTATTTGTTCCAGCAAGATAATGACCCAAAGCATACAGCTCATGATGTTCGTATGTGGCTCCTTTTCAACACTCCTGGTCAATTAAAAACACCACCGCAATCCCCAGACCTAAATCCCATCGAACATCTTTGGGATCATCTGGATAAAAAAATAAGGAACCATCACATTACTAATAAAAGTCAACTGAAGACGGTGTTATTAGAAGAATGGGACAACATTACTCCGGACGTTATCCGTAAGTTGGTACAGTCTATGCCCAATAGGTTAACAGAAGTTATAAAACAAAAAGGATACGCAACTAGATATTAAAAGCCTATGTTCTAATGGAGTCATCAGAAAGAAAAGTATTACAACTGAACGTCCGATTACTTTTGTCCACTTGATGCAATGTGAATTTGAATTAGTTGTTAATTTTCTTGTGAAAATCTTTTTATTTCTGTTTTATTTTTTTGTGCAATTAATTGAGAATACAAGTAACTTTTATATAAGGGAAAAATTTTTATTTCATTTCAAAGCTTATGCTCGTAAAAGTATTCTATTGCTTGTTTCTTGTATTGTCCGATCACTTTTGGCCACCTCTGTATATATATATATATATATATATATATATATATATATATGTAGACATATATATATATATATATATATATATATATATATATATATATATATATATATACCTATATATAGACATATTTATATATATAAATATAGACATGTATATATATATATATATATATATATATATATATATATATATATATATATATATATATATATATATATATATATATATAGACATTTTGTCGCGTGTTTTCGGTTCGCGGCCAATAATTTTAATGTTCCGGGAAAGTGAAAACGCAATGTCTTTTAATTTAAGTTAAAAGAGTTTATTTAATTACAAAAGTGCACAATGATCAATTTAACACTTTCACTAATTTTAATTTTCACTATGAAAAATCTAACACTTGTCCATAAATTTCTTATCGCAATTGTCTTCTAAATCACTTCACTATTACGAAAATCACTTTTCTACTACTCGAATAATATCGCTTCCCACATACTATCGCAATTCTTATCGCGGTCGAATGAATGATCCCCCCATTCATTCAGCTCGCCTTTATGTAGGGTCTCTTATCATTCAACGCAGTTCTCGTACATTGGTGAATTCGCGGGAACATTCGAGCGACTGCAAATGAATGGAGCAGTGACTCACTTTCAGATGTTAATGCTTGGTGGGTTCTCGTGGTTTCGAGTAAATTCGTGTTGTTCATTGTTGTGAAAACAATTGCGACAGTAGCTCGCAGAATTATTTGTACATGTAACACTGCCCCCACCTCAGTTCTTTTCGCCCCGAAAAGATGTGTCGCCAGTTGTAGTCAATTCTCCCTGGATGTAATATGGGGCAAGACGGTCCAGGTGCACGATTTTCATGTTGGCTTTCCTGTATGCGATATACGACGTCGTTGATTCGCAATACGTAATATATGTTTGTAGTCTGGTAGTTTTAATACGATGTTGGCATTTCCTTCAGCAATGTAGATTAACTTCGTGCTGTCTAAATTAACAATGCAATCCATGAGGTGGAATATCTGGTTTATAAGGCACTCTACCAAATACTACATGTAATAGAGCTTGGTCAAAACACCATACCAAATAACGGCGCATATTACCTCCGATGAAGCAGTTGGAATCCGAGATTTTTTTGCCTAAGAATGAGAACGGAACGATCCCTTGATCTCTACAAACTAAAAGCATCGTTTTTGCCCGAATTACTTAGCAAATTATTATTTATACCGAACTTTGAGCAAACTCGCACCTGTTGTGGTAAAACTACCTGAAAACTAGAAAACTTTCTAGTTCAGATTTCAATTTGATCACAATTTGTTTGACATTTTCGTTTATGTTAAATTCCGAATTCCTAGTCGCTGGTTTTTAATAAAATAAAGTTCTTCAGAGGAATACTTTTAATCTTTCTAGGTAAAAATGTACAAAAAATGAGCACTAGCAGTTCATATTTTATCGTTTCATTTGCATAAAAGTTGCTGCTATCTCTATAAAAAGGTACACAAGCACCAAAATCAGGCTGCAGCTACTCTTTCGACTGCACCACATTTTGTTGCTTCTTCGCGACGAATCAAGCGAAAAATCGCGAAAAGAAAATTAACTATTGTGGTGTGGCACTTTTCTAAGTGATGATCTATTGCACTTTTTGGGCTCGGAGAAAGATTCGTGGAGAAGTGAACGAAAGACTAGTTTCAATGTATATAGGAAATTACTTCCAAGTTTAAAGTATTAAAACCGCGCAGTCACCCACCGTTCCATGTTTTTTTTAAAGGCGACGACATACGAGTACATATATATACACACGGGACGTCAACCAGATTTTTTTATATTGATATTCTATATTACGGCGGCTTTCCGACCACCCCACGAGTTTTATCCAAAAAGATATTCCTTCTCGGGCGTCGCGACGTGACCGCCGTGAAGGTGAATAACAGACTCCCCGTTTGTTGCTCGTCGTCGCCTTACGGGACCGCTCATAACCAGTCGGCGAGCCTTCCATCCATTTTCCATGTCATTGGGAAAGTGCAATCGTGGAAGAGTTCCGTTGGAAAGGGGGTTGCCGTGTCCAGATTTCAATTGAAAATTAAAAATGATGAATATTATTTTAAGTTTACATTTGAAATTTGGATCAGCCATATGTTGGTTTTCGAGCAGTAGACGAGGATGGCGAAAAAGGAGCTGAAGGATCTTCAGGTGGAAAATCAATTGTGTTTGGGGTCGGAGCGCGGAGTGGGACGATAGAAGAAAACGATTAGCTGACGGACAGACTGATGCAAATACTTCCGATTTGCTATAAATGGGTAAACTGTGCGTGTGAGTGAAACTAAGTACGGACGGACAAAACAGATGTACTGTATATATTAAATTATCGACGCAGGTTTTTTGCGTGATATAACCCGACTTCTTTCCCCGATAGGTCGGTGGGAGGTAACGATTGAGTCCTACAACATTCTGTACACGGCTTTTCAGAAAACGGTGATCTAGCTTGGCGTTGTATTGCCCAGCGGCGTCGCTTTGGCGGAATTTGCGACGAAAAACCTCATACCCTTCTTTAAAATCGGAAGGTCGAGACCTCCGCTTGTAATGCGCCTCATTTGCACGTCCTGCGGCCCTTATCTTCTATCCGATTTGTTGGCGGAGTTCTCTTAAACGTTCGTAGGGCTCCAGCGCAACGACGGGATCACCCAAGCACTTCACTTCAGTCTGTATGACTTGCCATGGCAAATCATGTGCTATCTGAAGACGGCAAAGTAAGGCGAGATACTTGTGACAAAATGATAAGACGACTGCAGAGCGCAAGTGATGGCGGACAATCTGCGGCCCCAATCCTTCTGAGTTGGATGGACATTAGAACGGATCGCGGCTAACAGTGTGCGATTCAAACGTTCAGATGCGTTAGATTGAGGAGATTATATTGGCGTCAGTTGGTGTTCGACACCGTACTGTTCGAGTAGGCCCTTAAACTGCTGAGATCGGAACTGTACTCCGTTGTCCGAGTACACACTTTCTGGTACCGCGAACACATGGCATACTCGACCCTCTAAAAACTTCACGATCGGTGGAGTCGTGAATTTGCGAATAGGTTCCACCAGTGGGAATTTCGAAAGCTGGTCTAACACAACTAACACTCCGATGTGTCCCATAGAAGAACGAGGATAGGGGCCAAGTAGATCTATACTCGTATTATATATATATATATATATATATATATATATATATATATATATATATGTATATATATATATATACGAGTACATATATATATATATATATATATATATATATATATATATATATATATATATATATATATATATACATATATACACATATATATATATATATATATATATATATATATATATATATATATATATATATATATATATAGATACATATATATATATATATATATATATATATACATATATATATATATATATATATATATATATACATATATATATATATATATACATATATATATATATATATATATATATATATATATATATATATATATATATATATATATATATATATATATATATATGTTTGTGTGAAAAATTTGAATTTATTGAAATTTGAATTTTTCCGTGGCTTACACTTCGTGACTAGTGAACTACAACTTCACTCAAGATCCCTTTTTTGACAAGTGACAAATCATAAACAGTGTGGTTCAAAAGTACATTATCATAAATTCATGCAACTTAAATACATTGTGGTTCAAAAGAAAATTATCATCATGGTCGCGAACATATCGGCCCGCCTTGAAAGGACCCCGTTCAACCGTCTAAAAATAGTGGACATAACTTTGATATTGGTCGTTTAAGTACTCCTTTCTTCGTTTGTATGGTTGCTACTCGCACAATGCCATCCTTGCCTGGGTGTGTCGCAGTTACTCGTCCCATCAGCCAGTGAGAAGGTGGAATATTTTCGTCTTTGATGAGGACCATGTTGTCAACCTCCAAATTCTGCATCCTTTGTAACCATTTTGACTTCTTTTGTAATTGAGTTAAATATTCTGATGACCACTTTGCCCAAAAATGTTGTACTAGTTTTTGCATGTACTGCCATCTAGTGAGGCAATTTGCGTTGACATCAATTAACCTTTGATCGGGTAACGCATTCATCGGACGTAGGATTAAGAAATGTGCTGGTGTTAAAGGATCCATGTCACTCTCAAACTTGAGACACAACGGACGTGAGTTCAGGCAACACTCAATCTGGCATAATAGTGTTTAAAGCTCTTCGTAAGTAGCAGATGAGCTCCCCAAAACACGTTTAAGATGATATTTAATAGACTTGACGCCTGCCTCCCAGACGCCGCCAAAGTGTGGGGCTGATGGTGGAATGAAATGCCATTGAACTTCACATCTGGACATTTCCCTGTAGATATTGTTTTGCTCAGTTGACAAGAATTCGTAGAGCTCCTTTAACACTTGTTTGCATCCAATGAAGTTGGTGCCGTTGTCTGAATAGATGTGGAGTGGCGTTCCTCGTCTTGATGTGAATCGCCAAAGTGATGCTAAAAATGCTGCTGTAGAAAGTTCTGTGACCACCTCCAGATGAATCGCTTTGGTACTGAGACAAACAAATATAGCTATCCAGCATTTATAAGTACGTGCGCCACGCCCTTTCCATGATCTGATGAGCATTGGGCCAGCAAAGTCCACTCCTACATTATGAAATGTAGAGCTTGGTTGAAGACGATAGCTTGGAAGATTTCCCATACGTTGTTGGTAAGACTGTTGTCGAAAACGCATGCATGATGTACAACGGTACACTGTTCGTTTTATAACTTGAGTCACCTCTGGTATCCAATATTTTAATCCTAATAAGTATTGCAATTGACGCTTGCCTGCATGCAAATATTTGTGGTGATAATCGTTGACTATGAGCTGTGTTAAGTAGCAGTGCTTATGTAGAATGTATTGGTGTTTTTGGTCATAAGCAATATCAGCATTTTCAAGACGCCCTCCAACACGCATTAAGCCTTCATCATCGATGAACGGAGTCAAAGAAGCGAGTTTGCTTTTTGACGAAAGATGTTTACCAGCCTTTAGGGATTGGATTTCTGGAACGTAAAAAATATGTCGAGATTTTCGGACAAGAATGTAATGAGCGTTTTAAAGTTCTGTCGTACTAATAAATGATATTTGTCGCTCATGATTAGTTTTGCAATTGTTTGCAAATCGTAGCAGTAGTGCCGTAATTCTGAGAAGTTTGTTGAAACTCGAGTAACGTTGTAGTAAATCAGGAGGATCAACGCAAACAGCTGTTGCCACTACTCTGCGCTCTTCCAGGTCCACATAATCAGGAACTAACACTGCTCTTTGAGGTGTGATGCTGGTGTTTTGAAGAATCTGTGGACCTTCCCACCATAAGGTGCATGAACTAAGCTCACTGGAGGATAGACCTCTTGTAGCCAAATGAGTTTTGCTTGGATTGAATGTGGTGCCAGTTACAAGCAGGAATGTGATTTATGATGAATGATGTTCGGTTAGCAACAAAGGTTTTCCATCGCCTTGGATGATCACTGATCCATGACAAAACCACGGTGGAATCAGTCCATCCATATGTTGGAACATCTTCGAATTGTAGGGCATCCTTTACTTTGCATATAAGTTTTACCATGACTTGAGTTGCACAGAGTTCTAGGCGTGGTAGCGTAATTTGCTTGATTGGAGCTACCCTGGTTTTTGCAGTCAGAAGCGTTGTTGAAATAACTTCATTGGGTTTTATAATGCGTATGAAAATAGCAGCTACGTAGGCCAACTCGGATGCATCTGAAAACCCGTGCAGTTCAACCTGATCTCCAATGTTGAACTGAGACCATCTTGGAATCTTCAGCGTCTTTATATCTATTACATTTGCTTGCAACCGCAACCATTCGTTTCTCAGATCAATAAGAAGATCTTCGTACCAGGATATACCCTTGAACCACAGCCGCTGCATAAATATTTTTAAGGAAATCACCACGGGTGAGAGCCAGCCAATAGGATCGTATATTCTTGAAATATCGGACAACACTCATCGCTTTGTTAATATTTTCGGAGTCGGTTCAAACCACACACTATATTGAAATGCATCCAATTGCACATTCCAGATCAGCCCCAGTGTCTTAACCGTCTCTGATTCGTCGATAACTAGCTCTGACTTCACTGTCTTTTGATCAGCTTTTATGTTTTCTAAAAATAGCTGTGAGTTAGATGACCACTTGCGAAGATTAAAGCCAGCCTTGGACATGATTGAGCAGATATTGACTTGAAGCGCGCTAGCAGATTTTATGTCTGGTGTACAAGATATGTAGTCATCGACATAGAAATTGTTGATAATTTCCTGTGCCTCAACCGGAAATTCCACTGCGTTGTCAAAGGCTACTTGTTGCAATGTTCGGGTTGCTAGGAAAGGTGCAGAAGCAGTTCCGTAGGTGACAGTGGCAAGTTCGTATGTTGCAGGTTGTTCATTTGAAGTTGAACGCCATAAAATGCTTTGATATCGTCTATCATCTGGATGTATTAGTACCTGCCGGTACATCTTTTCTACATCGGCGGTAAAGCCTATTTCGTACTTTCTGAATTTGAGCAGAATAGTGAAAAGTTCATTTTGTACAGTAGGTCCAACTAAGAGATGATCGTTTAATGAATGACCGTTTGACGTCCTGCATGATGCATCAAAAACGACGCGCAATCTTGTTGTTGTGCTTGATGGCTTCAACACTGCATGATGTGGCATGAAGTATCTCCGATCTGTTGAATTAGAACTAATATTCATATGATGTACCGCCCTATATTCGTCCATAAATTTGGTGAATTCAGCTTTGAGTTGGATAATTTGTGTAAACTTGTTTTCCATTGACACAAGCCGTTTCAAAGCTGCTGATCTTGATTCGCCAAGTTCCACCACATCATGTTTGAATGGTAGCTTAACCATGTACCTGCCGTCAGACAGTCGTTGAGTGTTCTTCTTGAAATGTTCCTCAGCTTTTTCCTCGTCTGGACTTAGATATTTGGTTGGATACAGACACTCTTCGGACTCCCAAAAACGTTGTAGTTGACCTTCCAAGTTTGTATGAATATGCGTCACGAACGTTGACCGAGTTGACCGAGTCTCGACGTTTCCCATTATCACCCATCCGAATATTGTTTCAAAAGCTGTTGGGGAGCCTGAAGGGTGAACTATTTTTCCTTGTAGCATACAGTGTCCGAAAACATCAGCGCCCAAAATAACATCAATACGGTTTCATTTGTTATACTCCACATCGGCAAGTTGCAACGTTTCAAAATATTTGAGTTTTTCATTGTTGGTTGTTTGTGGTGGTAAGAATTGTGTAAGATTTGACAGACAGTGAGCTTGTACGATGATTGGACTTTGATTGTTGGCAGAAATCTTCAATAGAATCTTTCCCCTTGTAGCGGTAGGTCTGTCACCTCCAACACCGTACAGCAAGATTTTGTTTTTAGATCGAGATAAACCCAACCTCTGTACACAGGCTTCTGTGATGAGACTCGACTGCGCTCCGGAATCTATTAGTGCTCTGCATGGCTGCAAGCTGTTTGTTTTATCAAGATCATTACGATTGCTGTAGGCAAAATTGTTGTTTGATGGTTTATGTCTTGACTGGAATGAATGTTGATTGCCAACTCATCTCCTCTATTTGTATATTGATCATTGTTTTGTGTTAATATCGTATTATTCAAGTGCAATAGGGTATTGTGCCTTTGTCCACAAATCTTGCATGAACTGATCTTACATTCAGTTGAAAAGTGTCCATGTCTAAGGCAGTTGAAACAATGCTTACAGTTACGCACGATTTCTCTTCGTTTATTGATAGCCATTGCATTGAATTGTTGACAGCTGAATAAAAGATGATTTTCGTTACATACAGGGCAAGTCTGAATAGTTGCAGCCAATATATTGCGTTGTCTATGAAATTGCGGCGTAAGATTGTTTTTTTTTGTGCTTTCCAGTTCGATGACTCGCCGTTCCAAAAACTTCAAAAAATCATCAACTGATGGCAATTTGTCTTCATTTATGCTTCGGTACCAAAGGCTGCTAGTATCTTGGTCGCGTTTCTTGCACATCAAAAACAATAAAACAAAATCCCACGATTCAACCGACTTATCTAACACTTTAAGCCCATTGTAACATTCATTTATGTTGTCGTAAAATCTTTTGACATCTGTCAATGAATTGTTTTTAATTGATGGTTGGTTGCATAGCAACTCTAAATATGTCTCCTTGATTTTATTTGGCTTGTCATATCTTCTCCTGATGAGGCTCCAGGCAATTTCATAATTGTCATTCGTAGGTGTGAGATGCTTGATAGTTGACGAAGCCTCTCCTTTGAGTTTTGTTTGTAGATACTCAAGCTTCTCTACATTTGATAAACTTGATTTACCGTCAACAAGAGACTTGAACAGGTCTCTTAATCTTATCCATTCTCTTATGTTTCCATCAAAATCAGGAATCTGTATTGGGGCAGCTTTATATGAGAATTGTCGACGCTCGAAGTTTCAGCCGATCGTAACTTTGTGACACCCGACAGCATTGCAGACATTGTCTCTAGCAGAGATGTTGTGGTCGCCTGTTGCTACATCAACGCCTGAATTGTAGCACTTATCTCCGTATTAACCTGTGTCGTGTGGCCTGAAGCGCCTTCAATTACGGTGTTATCCAAACTGGTCTGCTCCATTGAAACCCAAGCTGATTTTATATCAAATACATATCATCTACGTGCTGTCTGTATAAGTAAGCTGACTTTAAATCTTCTTCCGTTTCACAAACTTTTTCTATTTTCTGTTGTACATCTTCAAACTGTTCGTATATTTTCTCGAGTTTTTCAACACGCACTTTTAAATCTGCATACTTCTGCTCATGTCCAATGGTGAAATTATGAATTGATGCTATCTTTCCCTTTAGCTGCGAACGTTGTTTCATTAACGCCTCCATATTTTTGTTCGTTTGTAGCGCTGTTTCTTACTCTGTCTAACTGATGGTTTCGATTTAAATATTTGTCACTAACTCGTGTGCGCCTGAGACCCAGCAATACGTTAGACAACTGAATTTCACTACGACCGGCACTCAAACAATTGAACGTAACACAAAATGCCCAATAACTACTAATAATTGTATTTGGACTTAATTTCCACTGAGCGAATTATGAATTTCCCGGCATGACGTTGCGCGGCCATGTTGTCCCTGATCACCACCACGAAATCCAAAATCGCAAACACAAAATGTTTATTTGTTTCACAACTTCTCGTAGGATTAAAGCTATGTATAATTTCACAATCCAGTACAAGTTATTATTTATCAATGATCTGACTCGACGGACCAAATGTTTGTGTGAAAAATTTGAATTTATTGAAATTTGAATTTTTCCGTGGCTTACACTTCGTGACTAGTGAACTACAACTTCACTCAAGATCCCTTTTTTGACAAGTGACAAATCATAAACAGTGTGGTTCAAAAGTACATTATCATAAATTCATGCAACTTAAATACATTGTGGTTCAAAAGTAAAGTATCATCATGGTCGCGAACATATATATATATATATATATATATATATATATATATATATATATATATATATATATATATATATATATATATATATATATATATATATATATATATATATATATATATATATATATATATATATATATATATATATATATATATATATATTATATATAGTGGTGGCCACGAGTTAACCACACTCATTACCTGTGACTTTCAAGTGAAAATATCTTCTACTGTTTTACGTTTTTCATTCAATTTCTTCTTCCTTTGTTTTGCCCACGATGTGATGATTATGTCAAGTTAATTCCGTTTATTTCCTTTGTTCCGTTTCGTCCCGATTCTCATTTAATTGCAAGTGCAACGTGGTCTTAGCTGGACACGAGTTTAGCACAACTTGAAATATCCCTAATTACGGTGTTTAGTTTCTGGTAAATCGAATTGATTGGTAAGATTTGCAATTTTTAGTTCATTCATAATTCTTATTCACATAAAATGTGTAATTAGAAATGGCAAAAGGTACATGGTACACAGAGGCTCCGCGGCAGGTAGTTCATCAAATGAAGAGCAGTGGAAGCACCGTTATGCAAATTGCAAATGCTTTAAGATGTTCCCGGAAGATGGTTTACAACGCATTAAACCATATGCAACAATATGGGAACTCCAAAAATGTAAAACAGTGACCGAGAGCTCGAAAAACCACAATTAAAGAGGACTGTTTGATTTATAGAGCCTCAATCAAGAACCCTTTTAACAGTTCAACCGTTATAAAAAGGGATATTTCGTCGGAATTTGGCATTGACCTATCCTCAAGGGCAATAAGACGACGGCTCAATGAAAAAAAATTGCGTGGATGCATAGCACAGCACAAGCCGCTTGTGTCAAAAAAAAATCTAAAATCTCGAATTGCGTTTGCCCGTGAGCACTTGCAAAAACCGTCGATTTTTTGGAAAAATGTGCTTTGGAGTGACGAGTCAAAGTTTTGTCGGTTCGGATCTGACGGTAAGCGGTACGTATGGCGTCCTTCGAACATGCAGCACCATCGAAAGTACACTTTAAAGACCGTTAAGCACGGCGGTGGAAGTGTGATGACGTGGGCTGCCTTCTCTTGGTACGGCGTTGGCCCCATACATAAAATTGACGCAAGAATGGATCAGCATGTTTACAAAAACATCATTGTTAATACAATGATGCCATTTGCTGATAATATGCCCCTTAGATGGTGTTTTATGCATGACAATGACCCAAAATACACTTCGCGCACAGTGAAGGGATGCTTGGAAGAGAACCGAATCGATGTTCTAAAGTGGCCAGCCCAATCACCTGATCTCAATATCCCATTGAGAATTTGGGGAACGATGATGTCAAGGAGCATATTCACATAGTAAAACCTCAGAATATGGCCGATTTGTGGACCGAAATTCAAAAAGCTTGGTACGCAATTCTGAGGGAACGTTGTATGACCTTGGTCGAGAGCCTACCGAGGAGATGCGCTGCTGTCATCAAAAATCAAGGATATCCGACAAAGAACCAAATTATTTCGCTTAAATTTGTACTTTATTTTTTTATTTTTTTTTTTTTGAATTATAATAAACAGCTTACATTTTGTGCTAAATTCGTGTCCAGCTTTTTTTTCATCTTATTCAAAACTAAACTCAAATAAAAAAAAATCGGAAGACAATAAGCACATGAAACCAACATGACATACCCATCACATCTGTAATGAATTTCGAAATGTCCGTGTAGGACACGGGTGTCGATGGTCTGGCACAAGAGTCAGCGAGCTTAAACAACACCGAGCTCAGCTTACTAGCTTCGCTTAATGACCGCGTACGCGTGCTTGACGACTAGCATTTGCGGGATCATATGAGGCGGGTTCTTGTCGAGCCTCGAAACTACACTACAAAATACTTATCACGCGTACTCTACTCTACAACACGTACCGATCAATTTTTATTATCTTTAGAAATGTTCTGTTAGGTGTTAATTAAGGTAATCTACAGTAATTCAATATTTTTTTTGCCTCGTTAAAGTTAGCGGACACGGAGGCTTGAGACAAACGCAAACATTACACAAAAAGCAACCGTTACTTTCTCCGAAGAAGGTCGTTGCATTACAAGGGGAATGTCAAACCTAAAGATGCTGAAGTGGCTGAAGTGAACCACTCATCTCTGCGTAAAGGATGGAAACTTGACGGATGTAGTTTACTTTACACTAGTAAAACAACAAACTAAGCAGTTTCGACGGGGTGACCACCTCATCTCTTCAGGAGCAGCCACTCCTGATCACCACGGGGCTGCTCGACTGCTTATGTTTATTACACATCGTGGGAAGAACTCAGGAAAAAAATTGAAATGAAGAACATATCACAGTAGAAAATATTTGCAGTTGAAAGTTACAGATACCAAGTGTGCTAAACTCGTGGCCACCACTGTATACATACTCGTAGAAAGATTTAGAATGAAAATTAAATTTAATCATTTATAATTTAAAATTTTTTATTTATTTATTTTTAATAGTTAGGCATAATTCAGCAATAATTTTATTATAAAAATGTTTCTATATTAATTTTTTTTTTTTAATTTTTAAATTACAAATAATATTTAAGGATTTTTGAGCAGAAAAAAAATAGTGTTGCTGCCCAGGACTGTTTTCGAGCAGTTTGCCTAGGCGACTGCTCGATTACTACAGGGCAGCTAATTTTTTCGCGATCCTGGAGAGACGAGGATTGCGAAAAAGGACCTGAAATGTCTCCAGATGGCTAACCGATTGTGTTCGGAGCAGGAATAAGAAACAAGGGCAACAAAAAAATGATTAGCGGACAGACAGACTTACGCAAGTACTTTCGACTTGCTGTAAATTGGGAAGCCAATGTATGTGATTAACGTGTATGCTTAAACTATCGGCGCGTATGCTTAAACTATCGGCGCAGCTCTTTTGCGTGGTATACACCCACTTCCTTCCCAGACAGATCCGTGAGGAGATGACGATCAGGTCCAACAATTTTATGTAGACGGCTTTTCAAGAACCGACGATCTAACTTCGCATTATAATGACCAGCTATGTCGCTTTGGCGGAAATTGCGACGAAAGACTTCATCCCCTTCTCTAAACTCTGAGGGTCGTGATCTTAGATAATAATACGCTTCATTTGCACGTCCTGCTTCCCTGATCTTCCGCCTGATTTGTTGGCGGAGAACGCCTAATCTTTCGTGGGGTCCCAGCGCAACGTCGGGATCTCAAACATTTCAATTGCCGCAATAGCTTGTATGATTTGATATGGCAAAACATGTGCTGTCCGAAGGCGGCGAAGTAAGGTGAGAAACACGGGACGGAATGATAAGACGACCGCAGTGCGCAGATGATGGCGGACAATCTGCCATCCCAGTCCTTCTGAGGTGGATTGACATAGGAACGGATCGCAGCTAGCAGGGTGCGGTTCAAACGTTCTGATGCGTTAGATTGAGGAGATTATATTGGCGTCTGTGTGGTCTAGTGGTTAGAGCATGAGACGCATAAGACGAAGGTCCCAGGTTCGAATCTCGTTGGCGAACAACGTGATTTAGTTCAGGGTTTTTTTCGGACAGACTACGAGTATTAACTCAGTGGTGATATGTACTGATTTAATCAGATCATATCATAGCTGGGCCGACGCACGGGAGCATGGTACTGACCAAACCAACTTCCGAATAAATCAATACGGTCATGAAAATGAGATACTCTATCTCTAAGCGAAGGCTCGAAAGGGGCTGTAGTGCTAAAAAGAAGAAAGAAGAAGATATTGGGGTCCGTTGATGTTCGACACCGTACTGTTCGAGTAGACTCATAAACTGTCGAGATCGGAACTGTATCCGTAGTTCGAGTACAAGCTTTCTGGAACACCAAACACATGAAATACTCGGCTCTCTACGAATTTCACGATAGGTGGAGTCGTGAATTTAGCTAGCGGGAACTTAGCTAGCTGATCTAAAATAACGATATCTCCAACGTGTCCCATAGAAAACCGAGGGTATGGACCGAGTAGATCGTTGGAATACGCGCTCCGGAACGTTGAGTTGACTCATGGGCGGTCGAAGAGGCTGGTCTCACAGGCGCCCACATACTCTTTGACCTGGGATGACATTTTAGGCCAAAAAAAATATTTCCTAATGCACCGGAGCGGCCGACCGTAGCCGCCGTGCGCGAGGGATCAGATTGTGAGTCATCTCCTCCGGCACCCAAGACTCTTCTTCCTGCAACGAGTCACTGGTTGCGTATTCATTACGTCGATAAATATATCCGTCGACCACTTTCAAATTAGGCAAATGTGTTTGCTGGGTTACGATGGTTTGCCTCAATTCGTTGTAGTTGTCTAAATTGAAATGCGGGCTGTCTTAATCTATCTCGATGGGATTATCGTCATTTAATGCAAATTCCGCTCCCTTGCCGTTTCAAAGCCCATCGGGCCAGATGTCCGTGTAGGTCAACTTGGTTCATCAGCCATTTTAACGTGGTCGATGATGATTTCAAACGGGTGGCCTTCTATGTACGCTCGGAATTTCTTGACAGCCATCACCGCTGCAGACATTCTTGTTCGGATACGGTGTGGTACCTCTGGTTCGAGTTTAGTTTTTAGACATAAAAGCAATGGGAGCTGCTTCTCTCTCTTCGGTCAATTGCACTAGCACGACTCCAACTCCGTGTTGACTTGCGTTACAATAAATAGAGAAGGGTTTTTGGATGTCAGGGCTGTGCAAGACTGGAGTAGATGTCAAGGCTTGCTTGAGCTCTTCGAATGCTTTTCGGCTGGGTTCGGACCAGATGAACTTATCTTTCCGGAGTATGTCCGACAGAGGCGTTGAAACCGTTGCGTAATTCCGAACGAACCTTCGATTCCAACCACACACTCCTAGAAAACTCATCAATCGCCCTAGTTTTGTCCGGATCCGTTTTGATGGTACCATGTCCGATGTCATGTCCTAGATATCGGACTTCCGTTATAACGAACTTGCTTTTCTGGACAGTGGAAGATGTTGGTCAAACGTTTCTGTGATGAGTGGAAGGTCATCCAGGTAAACGAACACTTAGTGTTTCAGATGAAGTGGAATGACTTTGTCCATCAGACGGGTCATCGTTTGCGGGGCGTTATACAGGCCGAAAGGCATGTGACGAACTGGTATAGTGGTCGTCCAAGCACTGTGAAAGCGGTCTTATCCCTCGACCCTTCATCGAGTGGAATTTGCCAGAAGGCATTCTTCAAGGCGAGACTCGGAATGTAGTTCGCTTTCGGCAGTCTTCCCAACTCCTCCAACTCTAGCATCCTGTCCAACTCGGCGTACACTAGCTTTTCCATGGCTGACGAGATGGCGTAGTGTGTCTGCTGAATACGCTTGCTATCGCCAACGTCAATAACATGTGAGAACAGAGTCCAAGGCCTTGCGTAGTGTAAGATGGAGAAGCAGCGATGGATGCTTCCAGATGTTGTCGCTGGATAGGAGTTAAATCGTGTCCGTCGGGTATAGAAGTAAGTTCATGGACGTGTCTTGTGTAAAAGTGTGAATCCAAGAATAAATCTGTAGCCAAACCAAATTTTAACACGTTCTGAGTCAGTGAATGGATGATAGAAAATGTAATATCCATAGTTGGACCTCTAAACATGACGGCTGTAGTCAATCTACTCTTGATAGGATGTTTGGTGCCGTCAGATGTACTGATTTCAGAGCGCCAAGGTTTTACCATCGTAGGGTGTTGATGGAATACCTTTGAGCCGATGCCCGAAGCAATGTAGCTAATACTAACACCTGTGTCATTAACGCGACAGTGATTTCGCCCAACACTTTGATTGGTGCGTAAGGTCTGGTGTCATTCTCGGAAACCTCCGAGATTTTACATACGTTTAGGATTTGGCGGCAGGTGCGCACTCTCTCACGGCAGCTCCTCAAACGGTGAGTTGAACATTTAGTCTTGTGCCGGCGTGGGGTGACCTCCTCTGCAGCAAAAATCCTCCCTCGTGCAGCAAGATATCCCTGCAGCCCAATGTGATATGGTTTCAAAGCACGAGTGGCTGCCGGGTTTCTTCAGGCAGTACCTTAGGTGGTCGCTTCAAAAATGTCTTTCGAGAAACCTCCGGAAGAGATGTTATCTGCAGCATCATAGACCAGCAAAAGTGTCGGTGTTTTTATATCTAGAGTGTTTTCTGGCAAAGGGTTCGTCGTAGTGGAACTGTCAGTAGACGGGACGGAATGACGTTCCGTTACTGGGTCTGTCTCGAGTGCTGCTGGCTGTCATGGGCACTCGGTTGCAAGTTTTTTGGCTTTTTGCAATTGATGCAATTCGGCGCATATGTATCTGGCATCCCACAACGGAAGCAGAAGATGCTCGCTGTAAAGCGATGTCCCGTCTGCCGGCAGTTCCAATACGGTTAAAGAATTTGCTTTGGGGCGTTGATCGCCGAGAGTATTGCACGGCTTCAAGCTCCTTTGCTGAAGCGCGAAGCTCATGTACATTATGATGAGGAGCGAAGACCAAACGTTCTCGTAACTCGGGCCTGATTCCTTCCCAAAAGAGACTTAGGAACTCTGACTCCAGCATGGGGCTCATTAATCGTTTCAATAGGCAACATAGAGCTTTTTAGTATTCGTCTACTGTTTCCTGAGCCCGTTTTTTTGTAGTGGGGAGGTGAATCCCCATTTAGGCACAGAGTGTGGGAATCCCATGCTTCCAAGAAGGCGACTGAACTACTCACTAAACACCTCCCCTGTCAACCTGAGAACCTAGCCTGGAACCGTTTGACACATTACTTCGGGCCAGGTCTGGTTTTGTTACGCTTTGAGGTGCCTCCAAGCTGGGGGATCCCTCTTCTAGCGTGAGGGGAGAGGTGAAGAGGAAGTGCCAGACAAGTGATTCCTCAGCCCCAACGCCCCCGGCTGCTGTGAGTCTTTTTATCTTTTAGGACTGCCCGAACATAATTTGCCACTTTGTTCCATTTGTCAACCGATTCGAGCATCACAACCACTATATTATCCGGGGTGAGCTCTCCCGTCTCCCTGTAGAGGTCCCTTCGCAACCTGCCCCATTTTTTCGACGCAAAAAATGTGTGGCAAGTATTGTCTTCCCCTCCTGGGGAAAACCGACAATCGGGGGATCGTGACTTAGCAATCTGGTGCAGGTAAGACTGAAAACACCCATACCCGTTTAAAAGCTGGGTCAGATAGGTCAGTCTCACCATGCCTTCGATTTAGCCACGGCCTCACATCCGGGATAAGGCGCGCAGTCCATCTTCTCTTTGTGGAATTCACCCAAGACTGATGCCAATCATTTAGTGAGCGCTGTCTCTCGCGGACAACCATCTCCCTCTCATCCTCGTTTCGAAGCTGGTAAATAGCGCAGCGCTCTCTCGCAAGGTGGGCAACAGGTATCACGCCTCTAATAACGCTCACCGCCGTATCAGAGACTGTCGGAAACGAAGATGCAATCCTCTGTGCTCCTCTCCTCTGTACCTGTGCCAAACGTTTTCGATAAACCTCCTTACTGAGAGCTTCGCACCATATTTCTGCATCGTACAGTAGCACTGGCGTCTTCTTCATAGGCTGGGTCCCCCTACGTTGGCCATAAGTCGACTCAGAGCCGAAACTCCCGAGGCAGCCTTCTGAGCCGTTGCCCTGATTTCACCGCTGGCTGCGATTCGATTCGTAAGTCTCCAATAGAGATAATCCTTACTCTAGGGATTCTCTTTTTTGTCAAGATGACCACTTCGGTTTTCTCCAGTGCTAAACTGAACCCTCGAGCAGTCATCCAGTCTCTCACTCGGCGCATTAGCATACCTAGCCTAAGTTGCGCTTGTTCAACGGTGCGTCCAGCGACCAAAGCCGCAACATGATCCGCATAGCCGATCAAGCGCGACTCATCACTAGATCCCTGGGCAACACCCGATGCATCTTCCATCCTTCGTTGACCCTGTGTCGTATCGTAGAGCAGGCTTCGGTCCTTCAGGTAGTCCCTCAAAAGCTGCATTAGATATTCTGGAACGTGAAAAGGGGTTTCCAGCTTATCCAGAATGTCCATCTACCAGCGGAGTTGAAGGCGATTCTGACGTCGAGTATCACCAGCAGGACGAACCGTCGCTTAGCGCGACTATATGCCTCTGCCTTTGGACCACGCTGACCACCTCCGCAATCGCATCAATAGTGGAGCGTCCTGCTCTAAAGCCGTACTGCCGATAGGTCCCCAGCAGGACGAATCGCGTCCCTTGATGAGTTTCTCCAGCAGTGTCTAGCAAGCATAACGGGCGGTATGCAGACGGCGATTCGGGATTTCCTTTCCCCTTGCTGATCAGCACGAGCCTCGCCACCTGTCATCGTACCGGAAAAACGCCGTCCAATAGGTAAGCGTTGAATGTGCTGAGCAGCAAGTCAGGAAAATGGCGATATACAAGCTGCAACACTTCAGCTGGAACGCCATGTGGACCTGGAGCCTTCCTCGCTTTCAATGAAAGAACTGCCACTCCAGCTTTCAATGAAATAACTGCCACTCCAACTGTGTAAAGAGTGGATACTCGACTGCTGTTTCACCATGGACAGCGTCAACACGGACGGGATGGGTGGGGAAGAGTGCCCGCAGTATCTCGTTCATCTTTTCCGCGTCATGTATACAAGGTTTCCGTAGGGCACCAAGCTTCCGCATAGCTAGCTTGTAGCCAAGGTGTAATGATTTTTACGTCTAAATTCACGAACGAAGTCGGAACCGACCTCTCATGGGTTCTAGACGTGAAGTCTGAGTCGTGCCAACGAATGGTACCAACCGGTCAACCAGTCCGTGCACCGTAATCCATTTTCGCGGAGGCTGCTTGTCGGCCAGCTAGATCGGAGAGCATTTCGGTCGCAGGTCTTAAAATGGATTACGCTCAATTACGTATTTCAGCCACCCTTAAATGCCCGTTTCAAAACGCGTCGAAAACACAAACATACGGAAGAGAAACCTACTTTACTTTATTCCGCACGCGACGCGAAACCGGCCTCAGCGGATTTTTCAAAACCCTACCCTCTCCCCGGCATACTTACCATGCATTCCCACTGCCTCTGAAAAAGAAGGGCCACTGGAAAGGAAAGTCTTTTTTTGTTTAGCAATTCATGTTACTATTTTAAGCATATATAAATTTTAGCAAATATGTGTTTGGATACAGAGAATATCATAACTCTATTTAGACCATATCGTATTTAAAAATATATAAAAAAATAATTCCGAACAGATAAATATACATATGTACTTAATAAATGTCTAAAGTATGAAGTCGATAAAGTTCTAGCAAAATATAACAGAGGGTAGACTATATTATTTCCAAATGAATTTGCTTAATACAACTATCATTAAGAAAGGTACTTTGGATGAAGTAAATTGTTGAATTTCAAAATAGAAGACAAATAAAATGATTGGATATCAAAAGGGTTATTTAAGATGCTTTAAGTTTCGTTCAGTTAAGTTGATTTCAGTTGATATTGTGATATTCAGAAAAGAATTTGAAGATAATTAAGAGATACGACTATGGTGTTCTTAATCTGGACTTACAAAAATACTGTGCTCCTATAACGCGTTTTCATTAAAAACCAATTGTGTCGATTGCACGAATCAAATAGCTACACATGTTGTACAATGACTTTTAATTTATTTACTTAGGATAGCTGGCACGATTTCGTACACAATTATCATAATTTTCGCCGCGAGTTGTTTTTTTCCCCTCAGTGGCTTCAAATAAGTATCGGGTTAGTTTTGTAACTAATTACGTGCCTATCACGTAATTAGTGGTAATTTTACTGATTTTTTTATAATCCAGGGTTTCCCTTTTTTCGCTGAAGCTAGTTAGTTTCATAAAAGGAAATTCTAAAAAAAATGTTCATAATTAAGTGAAATCTCCGGGAGGGCTTAATACGCCCTAATATACTGTTACATGTACAAAGAATTCTGCGAGCTACTGTCGCAATTGTTTTCACAACCATTAAGAACATCAACAAAATGAATTTACGCGAAACCACGAGAACCCACCAAGCATGATCAACATCTGAAAGTGACGTCACTCCATTCATTAATCTGCTCGAATATACTAGATACCTCTCGGCAGAACATTCGCCAATGTACGAGAAATGCATTGAGCGGATGGAGACCCTATATAAAGGCGAGCTGAATGAATGGGGATTGGATTTTCATTCAACCGCGATAGTAAACTCGGCGATAGTGTGTGGAGTGGGAATTGAAAAGCGATTAAGTAATAGTGAAGTGCTTTTAGAAGACAATTGTGATAGGAATTTATGGATAAATGGAAGTTTTAATTTTAATAGTGAAAATTAAAATTGTGAAATAATTAATAAGTGATTGTGCACTTTTAAGCGATCAAATAAACTCTTTTAATTTAATTTAAAAGACATTGCGTTTTCACTTCCCCGGAACATTAAAATTATTGGCCGCGAACCATAACACGCGAAAGTGATGTCAAGAAGTAAGAAAGAAAATTTTGGAAGTGAAAACGTTTAAACATTTTTAAAGTGCACAATAGTGAAAATTAACGTGGAAACTGGTGGAAAAATAACCGAAGCAATAAAAATGCCAGGAAACTTTCATCTAGAAATTGATCAATTGACCTATCGGAGCTCAAGGAGGAGTTGGAACAGCGGAATCTGGCCACACAAGGTACAAAGGCCATACTGATTGCACGCTTGCGTGACGCGATCGAGTCGGAAGGCGTGAATCTGAATTCGGGTAAGCTCTCAGATACGGAAAAAGGCGCAGAAGGTGGAGAAGTAGAAACACCAAAATCAAAGGAGCCAGAAAATGCGCTAATGCAAATGTTAATGCTGATGTCATCCAGTCTGACTGCGAAGCTAGATGAATAGTCATCCAGTTTAACTGCGAAACTAAGTGAACAGTCATCTAATTTAACTACGAAGCTAAATGAACAATCAATGAAGCTGAACCAACAAGCGATCGAAATCAAGGCAGACATCACACAGAAGGTGGAGAAACAGTCAACCGAAATAAAAGCGGAGTTCGGTCATCTGAACAAACAAATTAAAGGCGTCGAGGAAAAGGTTGACCAGGTTGAGGAAAGGTTTACCAGGTCGAGGAAAAGGTCAGCCAGGTCGAGGGAAATGTCAGCCAGGTCGAAGAGAGAATGAACCGTGAGATGGAACTCCCTTCAGGTGGAGGGTGGCATACTCAAGCGGAAATGGGAAACGGCGGATGGCAGCTCCTATAGGATGCAAACTATACTACCCAAAAGCCGAATCCACGATGTGATTAAGGAAATGCATGAAGGATCCTCGGGAGGCCACCTTGGTGTTAACAAGACCTTAGCGAAATTGCGGGAAAGGTTCTACTGGCTCCACGATCGAGAAGACGTAGAGGACTGGTGTCGCAGATGCACAATTTGTGCTTCCGTCAAAGGCCCAAAGCGACGACTGAGAGGACAAATGCAAACCTATAACGTGGGGGTACCGTTTGAAAGGATTGCTGTTAACATCGCAGGACCCTTTCCTGAATCCGAATGGGGAAATCGATACACGCTGGTTGTAGCCGATTATTTCAGCAAGTGGCCGGAGGTCTACCCCATTCCCAACCAGGAAGCAACTACTGTAGCCGAACAGCTAGTGTTAAATTGGGTCAGTAGGTACGGCGTACCTTGTGAACTACATTCAGATTAAGGTCGAAACTTCGAATTACTAGTTTTTGGCGAAATGTGCGAGCTGCTGGGAATACGGAAAACGAGGACAAAACCGCTGCATCCCCAATCCGATGGAATGGTCGAACGTTTCAACGGCACACTCAATAAACACCTGGCCAAGATGGTTGACGAGAACCAAAGGGACTGGGACCGACACATTCCACTATTTTTGATGGCGTACAACCTGCCAAACATGCATCGGCGGGCCAAACCTCAGCCAAAGTCATTTTTGGAAAGACTATTCGGCTGCCAGCCGATATAAAGTTCGGAACACCCCCTGAGGAACCCCAAACGGTCTCGGAGTACGCAAGTGATCTAAGACAACGGTTGAACCAGATACATCGGACAGTGCGGAAACACCTCGAATCGGCTACTGACCGCATGAAGACCAGGTATGATCTAAAGGCTAATTCTACTGGCTTCCAGCAAGATGACTTGGTGTGGCTTTATAACCCGCAACGGCGAAAGGGTAGGTCTCCAAAGTTGCAGCATAATTGGGAGGGACCATACCGAGTTACAAAGCGAATCAACGACGTCGTATACCGAATACAGGAACATCGTAAGCCGAGAGCTAAAATGAAAATCGTGCATCTGGACTGTCTTGCCCCATATTACACCCAGGGAGAATTGACTACAAATAGCGACACATCTTTTCGGGGCGAAAATAACTGAGGTGGGGGCAGTGTTACATGTACACATAATTCTGCGAGCTACTGTCGCAATTGTTTTCACAACCATTAAGAACATCAACAAAATGAATTTACTCGAAGCCACGAGAACCCACCAAGCATGATCAACATCTGAAAGTGACGTCACTCCATTCATTAATCTGCTCGAATATACTAGATACCTCTCGGCAGAACATTCGCCAATGTACGAGAAATGCATTGAGCGGATGGAGACCCTATATAAAGGTGAGCTGAATGAATGGGGATTGGATTTTCATTCAACCGCGATAGTAAACTCGGCGATAGTGTGTGGAGTGTGAATTGAAAAGCGATTAAGTAATAGTGAAGTGCTTTTAGAAGACAATTGTGATAGGAATTTATGGATAAATGGAAGTTTTAATTTTAATAGTGAAAATTAAAATTGTGAAATAATTAATAAGTGATTGTGCACTTTTAAGCGATCAAATAAACTCTTTTAATTTAATTTAAAAGACATTGCGTTTTCACTTCCCCGGAACATTAAAATTTTTGGCCGCGAACCATAACACGCGACAATACGATTTTAACGATTTCTTTATTAATGCAAAACAATTGCCCAATTACTTGTTTCAACAGTGTCTAGTATGATTGTTAGAAATATTCTGAGCGTCGATTTCATTCATTTCATTTATTTACTTCTTTACTCCCACCAAATAAGTTGTTACTTGTAGCTTAGTGGGAGGAGTAACATTGTACATACAGGTATAATATACATAATTCAATACCTCATTTTCTTAATTTACTAACACTGCATATTGTTCTAGAAATATTGTTATTTTGGAACTTAATTTAATTTCATTAGATAATAAACTTTAATAATTTAGTAGATAATAAGCTTTTTAATAATTTAGTAGATAATATACTTTAACAATAATAATTTCATTCAATAATAGACTTTAACAAGGTAATAAAAGCTTATTTTTGAGCTCAAAGAAAGCAGGAATTCTAGTTTGAAATAGTAATTGTTCTTTGAGAATCTAGCCCCTTAGGATTTGTATGACTTGTTCATTTTTTAAATGTATCTTAAAATATTTTTTGAAAATTTCATAATTTTGGCTCATATCTTTAAGGTCCCTTGGTAAAGCATTGAATATTTTAGGTCCTAGGTATGTAAAGTGATTTTGCTCTAACCTTGAATTGGTTCGGGTAGATGGAATGTACCTATTTCTTTGCCTAGTATTTACGCTGTGATAATTTGGTTTCAATTTTTCTGTTTCATCATAAAAAGAATTACCTTTAATTTAAATTGACTTTTCAAATCAAGAGTGTTCATGAGGGTAAAGCTTTGATTAGAAGGATAGGTAACGGGGACTCCCGCTATTAATTTAAGGACGCGTTTTTGCGTTATTTCTACATTACTTATGTGTGTATCAAAGGTTCCTCCCCATGCTATTACTCCAAATGGTAGTATCGGTAAGAACAAAGCATTATATGTTTTCATAAGATCTTCTATTTTGAGTATACGCATTAGATTATAGAATATGTATACCAAGCCTTTTAGCTTGTTGTTTAGAAGCGCTAGGTGCTCTTTCCATCTTAGATGGCTATCTACTATTATACCCAAATATTTTGTCGAAGTTTCATTTTCCAATTCAATGAAACTTTGTGAATCTTGTGGGTTTAAATTTAATTTAATCTTATTTCTTCCCGGAAGCCCACTTCTTGAATTAGAGAATCGAACAACTTTTGTTTTTTCCAAATTTAGTTTTAGCGAATGATTAGTTGTCCAGGTTTTTATATATTTTAAAATTTCAATAGCTTTACTGTAGCAAGTATTCCAGTTTGTGCTTGATACAAGAACTGCTGTATCATCAGCAAATCCGATTATTTTCAAATTTGTATTTGCAAATTTAAAGAGAGATGCTACGTAGATTTTATATAGTATTGGTGATAGAACTGTACCTTGCGGAAGACCATACTTCGTATTTGTTATTCGTTTACCATATGTTTCCTCAATCTTAACAATTTGCTCCCTGCTTTCCACATAACATTTTAATAGTTCAAGAGGTTTATTTCTAATTCCTATTTGATTCAATATGTCCACCAGTGTTTTATGGCATATCGTATCAAAGGCTTTTGAAAAATCTAGGAATAGTTCAAGCACTTTTCTTTTATTTTTAAAATTTTCCAAAACGTGCGTTGTTAATTCTGTAATTGCATTTTCTACTCCTTTGCCGCTGCAAAATCCGTATTGTTCTTCTGGGATTATCCTGTTGTTTTCTAAAAAGCTGTTTATTCTTTCTTTTAAGCATCTTTCGAATATTTTCGCAAAAGTGTTTAGAAGTGCTATTGGCCGGTAATTGCTCATATCTGTATCATCACCATTTTTAAATATTGGAATTATTGTACTGTTTTTCATTTTATTAGGAAATATTGCTTGAGTGATACATGCATTGAAAAGTATTTGGAGCGGTTTTTTTATGTAATCCTTAATCAATTTAACAACTTCTGCAGTTATGCCGTCTTCAACAGGCGCTGTTCTGCCTCTTAAATTAATAATTACCTTCTCTATTTCTTCTACGGTTATTTTAGAAAAGTGAAGTTCTGCATTGGGTTGTTGTGTAGTACTCATTTCATTGGTTTGATAATTTCCTTGGGTTATTTCCAATGCTATATTTTTTCCTACTTCTGAGAAGTATTTATTGAAAATGTTAGCGATTTGATGTTTGTTATGCAGTAGTTCGATAAATTGATTATTAATTTTCAGTCCTTTACCTAAAGTATTTTTTTCTTTCCTGTGTAAGATTTCATTTATTAAACTTCAATATTTTTTTGGCTCCGTCTCAGCCTTTTCTAATTTGGATTTATAATAAATTGTTTTAGCTTTTCTTATGGTGTTTGTGAGCAAGTTACGGTATTTCTTGTATTTGCTCTTCAATTCAACGTTGTTTGGTTGCCTTTTGGCCTTTTGCCCCAGCTTGTCTCTGGTCTTGATAGAGTTTACAATAGCTTTGGTAATCCAAGGCTTTAAGATTGTGATTTGGGTCGATACAAATATTGTAGCGGCTTTCCCAAGTTTTATCCTCTTCGAAAAGCTTAATCAATTATTTGTTATTCATGACTCTTTTACATAGGATTTTGGGTACTGCAATATGTTTTGTTTTTACTTTCTTCCACCCTAAATTTGTAATTTGACCAAAATGGTCAGTTATGTGCGTCTCTATGATTGCATTGCTTGCAGTAATTTCATTTTTGGTGTTGGTCCATCTGATGAATGTATGATCAATACTTGTCTGGGAATTGTTTTGTACTCTAGTGGGTTTATTTGTAAATTGCTGATAGCCATGTGAGAACATGGTCATTGTGTATTCGTTAGTGATTGCATTGAGATCATCTAATAAGTCTATATTTATATCACCTACTACAATATCAATATCGTTATTCGTTTTAATATTCACTATGTTGGGTAATTCTTTTATGAAATCTTTTGGATCTTTGTTCGGTGACCGATGTATTCCTGTGATACCAATTTTTATGCCATCGGTTTCAAAGTTGATTTTTGTCACATTGGCCATATCTACACTCTTAATTTCTGCGAATGTATAATGCTCTAGATTTTCGCTTACATAGACAAATATCCCCTCACATTTATTATGTTGTTTATTTGTAAAATGCAATGTATAATTGGTTATTTTAAAAGCTGACTGGTATAAATGTTTTGGTAATACATAGCTTTGGTGGTGTGTTTCTGTTAGCACTATAAAATATATATTTATACCTAAAGAGATAAATTCATTTAATAATACTCTGAATTCATCAATGTGTTTTTTTATACTTCTAATATTCATTTGTATAACATTAAATTTATTATCCGGAAAAAGTTTCTTATGTTGAGTTGGGCTTTGTATGATATAAGTATTAAACAAGTTTTTCTGTATAAAACTTTGAATGAAATTTGGTTCAGCCATTTTTCTAACTACTATGTCCTACCTTTTGCTAGAAGATTTTAAATGATGTCACTTAAATTTAAAATCCTAATGGGCTTTGATTCATCATTTTTCTTAATAAATATATTACCTTCCTTCACCCAAGTGTATTTGTACGCTTTTTCCCGTGCTACAACTTTTGCCTGTTTTAGAAGCTGCGCCGTTGTTGTGGTTAGTTGCTCTCCAACGTATATGCGACTTTCACCTATTCCATTCTTTGACGTACCGTACTTGAGTCCAGCACCATTAAAGGGATTCATTTATATACCGAAAGGTGGGTTTACGTTTTTGAATGGCTTAATCCCATTCAAATTCAGCCATGCTTTTTATGAAGGACTCATGAATACTTGTGTACTTTGCTCAAATTGAAGTGTGTTAATATGACACCTTCGGACTAAAATATACATCCAACTTATCTATTCAAGCTAAACTTAAGGACTATAGCTTTGTAATGTTTTTCTACCTTCAGCTCGAACGCGGAACCGACCTCTCATCGGTTCTAGACGTTAAGTCTGAGTAGTGCCAACGGATGGTACCAACAGGTCAACCAATCCGTGCACCGTAATCCATTCACGCGGTGACTGCTTGTCGGCCAGCTAGTTCGGAGAGGATTTCGGTCGCGGGTCTCCGAATGGATTACGCTCAATTACAATATTTCAGTCACCTGAACTTGCCCGTTTTTCAAACGCGTCAACAATTACTCATCCAGAACGAGAAACCTACATTACGTTAGTTCTGGATGTGATCTATCCACAGATCTCAAATCAAAAACGCTACAAAATCCCACAGGCGCGTTACCGATTCACCGACGCGGTACCGAAAAATATACTACTCGAACTTAAACCGAAGAAAACTACTCTAAAGAAATGGCGAAACAAGCAAAGGTACCGCGTACCGCGCGCGACGCGAAACCGACTTCAGCGGATTTGTCGAAACCCTAACCTCGCGACGGCATACCTACCCTGCACTTCCCTTTCACGCTGAAAAAAAAAAACGAGCCACTGAAAAGGAAAGTCGTTAGTTGCTTAGCAATTCATGTTATTTTTTTTATTTAGGTCCTACAAATCGATATAATTTTTCTATCAATATTTCTATTTTTATCTATCCTTATCCTGTAAGCTACTTTAATTAAATATCCTATTTTGTCGTAATCGGTATGAGAATTTTATACAATTAATCATTCGTGTTTAATATTAGGTTTAATGATTATTGAAAAATACGGTTAATAGCTATTTTACTAATCCTTGTTCAAATTTGTTGAAATTGATTTTCTCCTTAATAATTCAAAGGTTAAAAGAGTGTGGAACTAAGGTAACATAACGAAGCTAAAGTAAAGTAAACTAAGATAATGCAAATTATCGTGTTGTGGTTGGTTGGTTGTCATGTGTTCATATTATTAGTAAAGGATTTTTGCTTCATCTAAATACAAAATTAGGCTCAGTCGTTTGTTGCTCGAACAAATCCGCCTTGTTGTGTATTTAAATTAAGTGCTTTCTCTGTCGGTGTGCTGTCTACTTTTCGTTCCAGCTTGCCGTTTACGCGTTCTCTTGACAGTTGTTACGGTTGTTAATTCTGTGGTGTTAATGTAATAATCGATACATAAACTAAAGTTAAATCTTTACATGCTTCTAAATCCTGCAATACATTTAAATTGATGTTATTAACTTAAGTTTGAAATTCTACCGTTTTGTTTGTTTTTATCTAGTGTAATTAAATTTAAGTTGCATATATTGTATCGTTATCCTTTATACTTAAATTAGCTAAATAGATTTATCGTTTCTGTTTGATAAAATTTCGTTCTCTTATTTATCGTGTTTTCTTAAATGGGTTAGTTGTAGGGTTTCTAGATTATTTGTGTATTATTATTACTAAGTGTTTGTTTTGCTCTAGGTGTTTATTTTAAATGGGTTTATGTTTGTTGTAATTAACGATTACGTCCGGCAATTTTGGAACTTATTCCATGAAAATATTTCTTAATATTTTTGGGCCGAATGACTAGGAGAACTTCTAATTTTCTTTAATTCTTACTTTTTTTTCAGATTCAATAAAAACAAACCCCAGCCCACAACACTCAACTTTCAATAAATATTTAGAACTATATTAACTTGTTGTTAAAATCTTTTTCTACAGCTAACATTTCTGCATCCTATTTAGGTATATGATAATGTTTCTACTAAGCATTCTGAATCGATGCAACCGGAATGCTTATTCGCATAAAATTTACTATATAATTAACAGAATTTGAGTTTATGTACAAAATGATATCAACTGTGGCGCCATAACATGAAATTTTGCTTATATTTATGACAAAATAATTAATTTAATTAATCTTTGATAGTTACAAAATTCGCTCAGCCTTATTTCATTAAGTTGTAAATATTCAAATGTACAAGCAAATCTTTTCTTTAAGCCAATCACCTTGATATCACGTTTAAATCTCGAATGTAAATATCGTGCAGTTTTATCTAACTATTTTTCTTAAATGGAAACCAGCTGACTCTGAGATAAATCCTGATTTCATGTTATGACATCCAGAGTTTAAAAATAGGTAACGAGTGATATTAGAAACTGTAACCTGAAGTGTCCTCCCTTGGTGTTACAATTTCTTCCTCTATAGGTATATATTGTGCGTCTCTGATTTGTATTAAGTGTTGGCGAGATGTTTCACATTTTTCCAGAAAATTGTACGATTGATGGATATCGTCAAGGCATCTGATGCATATTTGGTCGGGTAAATCATTATTCTCGCTGACTAACAACTTTGAAAATAGGTTCCATAATTCAACAACGCTCCTGCAAGTAACATTAATTCGTGGTGCTATGGATTTAGCAATATGATGCATTTCCTTTACGCTTTAGTTCAATTCCAGCCGTCGATACATTAGTTGTGTCCACTGGTGCTAGTTTCAGAACTTGTTCCAGCATGTCTATTTCATTTGCCAAATCGAATGCATCGTAGTCTCCACAATATTCATCTTCATAGAAAATTTGTGGCGGCAGAGGATGACGAGGATTAGGATCGCTCACTGTGGCACCATGACTTGTTGATTTTGACTGCATTAAATCCTTTTCAGTTTCTTTGCCAGGTTCTGTGATATCAATTGTTTCATATTTAATATTTTTGCTGTCCAGGATCATCAGGACGCGCTGTTGACGTTTTTTTTTTCTACCTCCTTAATTCCGGACATGCCACTAACAAATACTCGTAATACCATTTTTGATTTTCAGCAATCCGCTAGGGTGGCACTTGATCGAAGAAATACTTTACCAAGTCTGAATAATTCTCACGAAAGTTGATCAAAATTATACTTTGGATGTCGGACTAACTGGCTGCATCAAATTCGCGCACGCAAAATAAATTAACAAATTACGCCTTTAACGAAATTCTGATGGACTCAGCCTTTGAGGAACGGAACAAATGGAGAGACTATGCTCATATAAGCTCCATAGAGAATGATGCGACCACCTTCTGAGCATGCTTGTCATTTCTTATACTTAATAATGATACTTAGCTGGCAAATATGATCCTCCACCGCCTCCTTGAGTTTTCCTCCACATCCTTCCTATATGCGAACAGCCCAAATGGTTCACTCCTTCCAAGAATGCTTCGACCATCAGCTGTGAGCCGATCCAGCAGGAACTGTTTGGTTCGGCAGCCGACGACCGTCTTGGAGCGAAGAAGTCCCTCTCGCCAGACAAGCTGAATGCCTGATGCTTCTGCGTGTCCGCAATCCAATTCATGGGATTTTCTATCAAGAATGAGGTTAGAGACGGAACTCGGGAGACATCCGTTAGCAGACTTACCTTTCTATAGATTTTCGGCACAAACGAGCGCGAATCCCGTAATCTGCCGCACCCCACAATTAGCAGCTGCTATTCCCGATTGCTTTCGATATTTCGCGACAATGGGACACTAATAGAAGACGACAGCCACGAAAAACCAAGCCGACATGTGGCTGTCAAAAATTTTCAGTTGTCACCTCGGACAAAACATCTGTGTGTGGAATGGCACTTCATATGGCGGCAATGTGCCTCTCCAGATGTCGCCAGTGGCATAGTTTTCTCGATGGCCATGGTGGAGGGGCATTTCCAGATGGCTATGTCTCGAAATGTGCCGGGGTTGGATTAATTCTATATTTCGAATATTTATATCCACGGGTCTAAATATTTGGACAGAAAAAAAAAATATTTTCTGCACAACGATATCCGCACAACAGATGAAGTCCGCTGGCACTTCGAGGACATATCCATCTGGCCGGTTACAAGGGTTCGGGATCGGAATCACTTCGATTCCTGGGCGTAGGCGTCACATTACACATCCCCCCCCCCAAAATCGAAGTAATTACGATCCCGTCTCCTATATAAAAGGTCTTGGTTAGGGCCGTGGCGGGTCGAAGGTCGGTTCCGAGGAACAGGCTACCACCATGTTCGTGAAGACTCGACAGTGACTATATAGTAGGAAGTCAGGTGTTATTCGGAGGCCTTCGTCTAGGCATAGATTGGGGTAAGCCAAGGTTTTTCGTGGGAAATAGTGGCATTTCATCGTCTAAGGTCTTTTGCGTGGTAAATTCCCAGGGTTTTACCAGTCATGTCCGCGATGAGGTATCGGGTGGGGCTTATGACTTGTATGACTCGACACTTCACGAATTTCTTGTCTAGTTTGGCATTGTAATGTCGGGTGGCATCGCTCTGTCGGAAGTTTCGACGATATATTTCGTCGCCGGCCTTAAAACCAGAAGGATGAGATCGCAAGTTGTACCGCTCCTCTCCCATCCGTCTACTTTCTTCAATCTTCTCCCGCAGTTGATCTCGCAGAAGTTGGAGCTTTTCGTGCGGTTCTAGAACCACGATTGGGTCCTCTAGCGATTTCAGTTGCCGCAATAGCCGGTAAGCGCTCCCATGACAGATCATGTACTGGCCGAACACTGCGAAATACGGCGAAATGCCGGTAGTGGCGTGGTACGACGAGCGCAGCGCACTAGTGATGGCGGACAATTTGCGATCCCAGTCCCTCTGATTCGGGTGGACATAGGCGCGAATGGCCGCTATGAGCGTACGATTCAGTCGTTCGGATGCGTTGGCTTGTGGTGAATAGACGGCAGTTCGTTGGTGGATGATGCCGTATTTGGACATTAGGTCTCGGAACTTGCTGGAGGTGAACTGGACCCCATTGTCGGAGACAAGTTTCTCCGGAACTCAAAACATGTGAAAGACTCGGTTCTCCAAAAAGCTGATTATAGGTCCAGTGTGCATGTTACGTAGTGGTTCTATGATAGGGAATTTAGAGAGCTGGTCCAGGACCACGACAGCTCCCGTGTGACCAGAAGCAGATCGAGGGTAAGGACCGATAAGATCAATGTACAAGCGCTGGAACACGCGTTCGGGGATCTCAACCTTACCCATGGGTGGCCGAAGAATGGTGTTGGGCGCTTTAGTGCACTTGCATAGCTCACAGGAGGCTACGTACGCTTTTATCTGTTGTGCCATCTTAGGCCAAAAGAAACAGGTTTTCAACCGCCTAAGTGTACGACCGTATCCGCCGTGCGCACTTGATGGGTGGTCATGAGCCCGCCTGATAAGATCAGTGGTTAATTCTTCGGGCACCCACAACTTCCACTGTTCTTCTTCTTGTATGGGGTCTCCGGATGCGTGTCCCATCCGTTTGTAAATAAATCCATCCGTCAACCGCAGTTCAGGAAGCTGGGGCTGTTGATTCTGGATAGTGTGAATCAGTTGGGTGTAGCTGGCTGACTTGAAGGCAGGATGGTCCAAATCGATCAATTGGGGGCTGTCGTCCTCTTGGACCAACTCGGCTCCTTCAGGGGCAAACATTCTGGATAGGGTGTCGGGGACTACATGCTGGCTTCCTTTTCGGTGGCGAATTGTGAAGTCAAATGCCTGTAGTTTCAGTGCCCACCTGGCCAATCTGCCGTTGAGATCAGTCTGGCTCATTAGCCATTTCAGAGAAGCGTGATCCGTAACGATTTCAAAGGTGTGTCCCTCCACATAGGCTCGGAAGCGTTTCACTGCCAACACCGCGGCTAAACATTCTTGCTCGGAGACCGTGTAATTTCGCTGGGCTGGGTTCAGCTTGTGAGACATGAAGGCTATAGGTCTCTCCTCGCCGTCTTGTGCAACCTGGACTAAGACTGCTCCCACCCCATGTTGACTCGCGTCACAATGGATTGAGAACGGTTTGTCAAAGTCCGGGCTGTGCAGTACGGGGGCTGTAGTCAGACTCTTCTTTAGCTCTTCAAAGGCTCGCAAGCTGGGCTCTTCCCAGACGAATTTACGTCCCTTACGCAGCATGTCGGTCAAAGGAGTGGTAATGGTGGCATAGTCACGTACAAAACGCTGGTACCATCCGCATAAACCTAAGAATCGGCGTAATTGTTTGGTGGTCTTGGGTAATGGAAAAACGTCAATCGCTTGAGTCTTTTCCGGATCGGTCTTGATATGGCCATGCCCAATGATGTGACCTAAATATTTCACCTCCGTCATCACGAACTGGCTCTTCCTTATGTTGATGGTTAATCTTGCCCTCCGGATGTGTACAGCCACCTCCTGAAGCAGGTCGATGTGTTCATCGAAGGTCTCGGTTATAAGCAACAGATGGTCCAAGTAAACGAAAACTTGGTGCCGCAAATGAGGTGGTATCACCTTATCCATAAGGCGCGTCATTGTTTGGGGGGCATTACACAATCCGAATGGCATGGTCACGAATTGATATAGGGGCCGACCAGGGACTGTGAAGGCTGTTTTCTCCTTTGAACCGGGGTCTAAAGGAATTTGCCAGAAGGCGTCCTTGAGGTCTAAGCTCGTGATGAAATGGGCTTTAGGCAATCGACTCAAAATGCCTTCGATCAACGGTAGAGGATATGCGTCCTTGACAGTGACGGCGTTCAAGCGTCTGGCATCTAAGCATAACCGGACCTTGTTCGGTTTGACCACTAAGGTGACTGGGGAAGCCCACGCGCTCTGTGATTCTTCGATTACGCCTAATGCTAACATTCGATCCACTTCGGCATATAACGATTTTTCCTTCGCCGGAGATATGGCGAAATGTCTTTGTTTTATGGGTTTCGCATCCCCCACATCTATAGTGTGGAACACCAGGGCAGTCCGCCCGAGAGCTTCCTTCTCGTGCGAGGGAAAAGCCGATATAGCCGAGTCGAGACGCAGTTGCTGAGTTACATCCAGTGTATGCCGTAGTAAGTTAGTGGGTTGAGATTGGTCAGGAACGGTGGTGACGGACTCCAGGGTCGAACCGGAAAATAGTGCCGGGGCCAAGTTAAATTTTCGAACGAAATCCACTCCTAAATAAAGATTCTGGGTTAACTGAGGTATGATGAAAAATTCCATAGGTTTAGTTACCCCTTTAAAGGTGACATCCGTCATAATTTTTCCCACTACAGAGTGACGAGTTCCGTCCGCCGTGCTTAACCAGGAGGTGAAATGACGGATTTGGTCCGCGTGCTTTTCCAGTACCTCCCCTGCAAACTCGGCAGGGATGCAATTCACACTGGCTCCCGTATCGACTAAGCCTGACACTCGTTTTTGCAGGAGGTGTACTGACGCATATGGCCGGACATCCTCCCTCAATAATTCGTCTAAGTATATGTCCTTCAACACTTTTCTCGACTGCCTGACTTTTCTCCAGAAGCTCCGCATCCGACGCGTGGCTCGCTTGCTTCGCGGTTGGACAGTTGTGGCCAATTCCTCATGGAAGATGCGCTGTCGAGTAGCCAAGTAATTCCGCAGCCTGACATGAAAAGGTTTTACATGCCAAGGAACTTTCGTCTCGCTATCATTTCCCTGCGCGTTGGCCTCGGCGAAGGACGGCGTCGGTTGTGGAACTTCGGGAGAACTGTGGTTAGCGGTGCGAGTCAGCAGAGTTGGAGTCATGTTGGGAGCTGGGTCATAGCTGGTGATGGGGTCTGGATTGGTTCGTCCGGGGTCTAGGAGTGCCGACGGGTGGTCGCGGCACTCGGTGGCAAGTTTTTTCGCCCTTTGCAATTTGCACAATCAGGTGCGTATGTGTCGGCCTTCCCGCAGCGGTAGCAGAAAAGCGTTGCCTCCGCTGGACATGCATAGAACCGATGTCCCGGTTGTCGGCAGTTCCAACATACCGTCGGGCTTGTAATTGCTTCAAGGGAGGGTCGATCAATCAATGCTGGGTCCTCAAGCTCCGGTGGTGCTCCGCTCCTCGGTACTGGTACTGGATCAGCAAGCAGGTGGTCCGCTGCCATCAACTCCGCGGTGTGATGATTTCGGGGATTTGGTCCCGTTATGCGAGGTTGTGGACGGAAGGTACCACGCCGCTCATCCAAGTGTTCTTGTCTGCGGGCATGGAGGCGCAATCCCTGTATGGTGTTGATGGGAAAATGCAGAAGGCTGTTCTGGAGATCCCAGCGCATATTCTCTCTGATAATTTCTACCAATTCGTCCTCGGGCATGGTATTTCGCAGGCGAGTGCTCAATCTCACTATACTGGTGTAGTACTGGTCGAACGGTTCGTGAGCGCCTTGTTTCCGTTTCTTTATTTGCTCTCTTAGCTCTCTCTCAGTGAAGCCATCCTCAAATCGATTGCGGAAGGCTGCACTGAAAGAGTGCCAAGTGGGACGTGGCGTTGACTCTTTAAAGCTCCAGTACCAGTCGGCAGCGTCGCCGCTGAACAAAAGATGTGCATGCCGGAGGAAGGCCGAGGAATCACCTCCCAGGGTGCTGGATACCAACGCCTGAATCCGGAAAAGGAACCGGTCCGCCGATATCATATCGTTGAACCCTGTAAAGTTCAGGCGCCAACTCTCCATGATACGAGGCGTCGGGTCTCGAAAAGGTGCCAATGCGTTCCCGGGGGGAATCACATCCTCGATTGACCTGTGGTACTGAACTGCCTCGGGGGCTGGAGGTACCAACGGAGGTCCGGTACTGTGTCGCGGTCTGTATTCGGGAGCTCTGGGATCCATTCCCGAGTTCCTTGGAGGTGGGACCCATTGCTCGGATTGTCGGGAGTGGGGCATCGCCACACTGGGATTTGGCTCCCAGCCAAGCGGAGTTCTCACGCGGCTGGGTGGTTGGCTCAACGGGAGATTCTGGATCTTTCCCTCCAGGTTGCCAATCCTCTCCGACATATCCCTCATCAACGCCACGAGGGTGTCAATGGAGTGGGCGGAAGGCATGGTTGTCACCTCGGAAACGACACTTGCAGCCGGAACTTCACCGCCTACTGCTCCTTGCAGGTCTAAGAGTGGTTGTGACGGTTCGGCTTCTGGAGCTCCTTTCGCCACTGCTCCACGCGTTGGTAGGGGCGTTCCGATGGGGACGTCTAGGGCAGACCGCTCGATGGGTCGCCGACATAATGGGCAACTCTCTGACGTGAGGAGGAGCTGTTGTACACAGGCACGATGGAATAGATGTCCACAATCCAATCGCATGCTGTGTACGCCCTCCACTACGTCCTCGAAACAGATTCCACAGTTCGCGGGTTGGACCGTTTTGGACCGGGTCCACCGCTTTTCTGGGGTCCGCTTCGTTGCCATTTTTACTGGTTTTGGTGGTTGTACGTGTTACTGTGAAAGAAAAGAAATGTAACACTATAATATAAAAGTTAAGACTAACTTAGTGGCCGATAGTGGCGAGCTAATGATAGAAGAGAAAAAAAAATTATTTGATACACTTTCCTTTTCAGTGGTCGACTCCTTCAACGGGAAAAGAGAGTGCGTGGTAATCTGCCGAAGAAAGGGTGCTTTTGGTCGATTTACGAAAATTACCCCATAACCCACATACATTACAAAAAACCGTCTCTAAACTACGTTAAAGTGACTCGACGAGACAAGTGGTAGAGCTACCGTAACGACTTTGTACGCGGTCAAAGTTCCCGACGCGTGGAAGCATTCCGGGCTTCGCAACTCCAGCATACGCCACCGAACGTTGAACCGATACCACTCGTCTAACACGCATAAGAAATAGTTAGAATCCTTCCGCGACATAAAGGCAAGGTAGCCTTCTATTTTCTTGAGAGTCCATGCTGATAGGTAAACCCATCAGACTGGCAGTTCCATCAAGAGAATAGAAGGTCCTTACAGGGGTTAGCCTAGGACAACACATCGGAAGGATTCTGTCGCGAAAGCAAAATCAAACAAAGGAGAGCGGAAGCTACAACTCACGTGAAGCGACCTCTAATGTGTATCACACAATTCCACTGCTCCTGATAGTGGGACTCGAGTACCAAAGTACCTTACATCCTCCGTAAAGGACCAACTCGTCAGAAGACGCGAAGTTCTTTTCCCCTTAGGATGTTTTTTGGGCCCCACGTTGGGCGCCATTTGTAATGTTTTTCTACCTTCAGCTCGAACGCGGAACCGACCTCTCATCGGTTCTAGACGTTAAGTCTGAGTAGTGCCAACGGATGGTACCAACAGGTCAACCAATCCGTGCACCGTAATCCATTCACGCGGTGACTGCTTGTCGGCCAGCTAGTTCGGAGAGGATTTCGGTCGCGGGTCTCCGAATGGATTACGCTCAATTACAATATTTCAGTCACCTGAACTTGCCCGTTTTTCAAACGCGTCAACAATTACTCATCCAGAACGAGAAACCTACATTACGTTAGTTCTGGATGTGATCTATCCACAGATCTCAAATCAAAAACGCTACAAAATCCCACAGGCGCGTTACCGATTCACCGACGCGGTACCGAAAAATATACTACTCGAACTTAAACCGAAGAAAACTACTCTAAAGAAATGGCGAAACAAGCAAAGGTACCGCGTACCGCGCGCGACGCGAAACCGACTTCAGCGGATTTGTCGAAACCCTAACCTCGCGACGGCATACCTACCCTGCACTTCCCTTTCACGCTGAAAAAAAAAAAACGAGCCACTGAAAAGGAAAGTCGTTAGTTGCTTAGCAATTCATGTTATTTTTTTTATTTAGGTCCTACAAATCGATATAATTTTTCTATCAATATTTCTATTTTTATCTATCCTTATCCTGTAAGCTACTTTAATTAAATATCCTATTTTGTCGTAATCGGTATGAGAATTTTATACAATTAATCATTCGTGTTTAATATTAGGTTTAATGATTATTGAAAAATACGGTTAATAGCTATTTTACTAATCCTTGTTCAAATTTGTTGAAATTGATTTTCTCCTTAATAATTCAAAGGTTAAAAGAGTGTGGAACTAAGGTAACATAACGAAGCTAAAGTAAAGTAAACTAAGATAATGCAAATTATCGTGTTGTGGTTGGTTGGTTGTCATGTGTTCATATTATTAGTAAAGGATTTTTGCTTCATCTAAATACAAAATTAGGCTCAGTCGTTTGTTGCTCGAACAAATCCGCCTTGTTGTGTATTTAAATTAAGTGCTTTCTCTGTCGGTGTGCTGTCTACTTTTCGTTCCAGCTTGCCGTTTACGCGTTCTCTTGACAGTTGTTACGGTTGTTAATTCTGTGGTGTTAATGTAATAATCGATACATAAACTAAAGTTAAATCTTTACATGCTTCTAAATCCTGCAATACATTTAAATTGATGTTATTAACTTAAGTTTGAAATTCTACCGTTTTGTTTGTTTTTATCTAGTGTAATTAAATTTAAGTTGCATATATTGTATCGTTATCCTTTATACTTAAATTAGCTAAATAGATTTATCGTTTCTGTTTGATAAAATTTCGTTCTCTTATTTATCGTGTTTTCTTAAATGGGTTAGTTGTAGGGTTTCTAGATTATTTGTGTATTATTATTACTAAGTGTTTGTTTTGCTCTAGGTGTTTATTTTAAATGGGTTTATGTTTGTTGTAATTAACGATTACGTCCGGCAATTTTGGAACTTATTCCATGAAAATATTTCTTAATATTTTTGGGCCGAATGACTAGGAGAACTTCTAATTTTCTTTAATTCTTACTTTTTTTTTCAGATTCAATAAAAACAAACCCCAGCCCACAACACTCAACTTTCAATAAATATTTAGAACTATATTAACTTGTTGTTAAAATCTTTTTCTACAGCTAAAATTTCTGCATCCTATTTAGGTATATGATAATGTTTCTACTAAGCATTCTGAATCGATGCAACCGGAATGCTTATTCGCATAAAATTTACTATATAATTAACAGAATTTGAGTTTATGTAAAAAATGATATCAACTGTGGCGCCATAACATGAAATTTTGCTTATATTTATGACAAAATAATTAATTTAATTAATCTTTGATAGTTACAAAATTCGCTCAGCCTTATTTCATTAAGTTGTAAATATTCAAATGTACAAGCAAATCTTTTCTTTAAGCCAATCACCTTGATATCACGTTTAAATCTCGAATGTAAATATCGTGCAGTTTTATCTAACTATTTTTCTTAAATGGAAACCAGCTGACTCTGAGATAAATCCTGATTTCATGTTATGACATCCAGAGTTTAAAAATAGGTAACGAGTGATATTAGAAACTGTAACCTGAAGTGTCCTCCCTTGGTGTTACAATTTCTTCCTCTATAGGTATATATTGTGCGTCTCTGATTTGTATTAAGTGTTGGCGAGATGTTTCACATTTTTCCAGAAAATTGTACGATTGATGGATATCGTCAAGGCATCTGATGCATATTTGGTCGGGTAAATCATTATTCTCGCTGACTAACAACTTTGAAAATAGGTTCCATAATTCAACAACGCTCCTGCAAGTAACATTAATTCGTGGTGCTATGGATTTAGCAATATGATGCATTTCCTTTACGCTTTAGTTCAATTCCAGCCGTCGATACATTAGTTGTGTCCACTGGTGCTAGTTTCAGAAATTGTTCGAGCATGTCTATTTCATTTGCCAAATCGAATGCATCGTAGTCTCCACAATATTCATCTTCATAGAAAATTTGTGGCGGCAGAGGATGACGAGGATTAGGATCGCTCACTGTGGCACCATGACTTGTTGATTTTGACTGCATTAAATCCTTTTCAGTTTCTTTGCCAGGTTCTGTGATATCAATTGTTTCATATTTAATATTTTTGCTGTCCAGGATCATCAGGACGCGCTGTTGACGTTTTTTTTTTCTACCTCCTTAATTCCGGACATGCCACTAACAAATACTCGTAATACCATTTTTGATTTTCAGCTATCCGCTAGGGTGGCACTTGATCGAAGAAATACTTTACCAAGTCTGAATAATTCTCACGAAAGTTGATCAAAATTATACTTTGGATGTCGGACTAACTGGCTGCATCAAATTCGCGCACGCAAAATAAATTAACAAATTACGCCTTTAACGAAATTCTGATGGACTCAGCCTTTGAGGAACGGAACAAATGGAGAGACTATGCTCATATAAGCTCCATAGAGAATGATGCGACCACCTTCTGAGCATGCTTGTCATTTCTTATACTTAATAATGATACTTAGCTGGCAAATATGATCCTCCACCGCCTCCTTGAGTTTTCCTCCACATCCTTCCTATATGCGAACAGCCCAAATGGTTCACTCCTTCCAAGAATGCTTCGACCATCAGCTGTGAGCCGATCCAGCAGGAACTGTTTGGTTCGGCAGCCGACGACCGTCTTGGAGCGAAGAAGTCCCTCTCGCCAGACAAGCTGAATGCCTGATGCTTCTGCGTGTCCGCAATCCAATTCATGGGATTTTCTATCAAGAATGAGGTTAGAGACGGAACTCGGGAGATATCCGTTAGCAGACTTACCTTTCTATAGATTTTCGGCACAAACGAGCGCGAATCCCGTAATCTGCCGCACCCCACAATTAGCAGCTGCTATTCCCGATTGCTTTCGATATTTCGCGACAATGGGACACTAATAGAAGACGACAGCCACGAAAAACCAAGCCGACATGTGGCTGTCAAAAATTTTCAGTTGTCACCTCGGACAAAACATCTGTGTGTGGAATGGCACTTCATATGGCGGCAATGTGCCTCTCCAGATGTCGCCAGTGGCATAGTTTTCTCGATGGCCATGGTGGAGGGGCATTTCCAGATGGCTATGTCTCGAAATGTGCCGGGGTTGGATTAATTCTATATTTCGAATATTTATATCCACGGGTCTAAATATTTGGACAGAAAAAAAAAATACTTTCTGCACAACGATATCCGCACAACAGATGAAGTCCGCTGGCACTTCGAGGACATATCCATCTGGCCGGTTACAAGGGTTCGGGATCGGAATCACTTCGATTCCTGGGCGTAGGCGTCACATTCCAGCTTGCAAAAAAAACAATTCCTTATCATCTGCTAATCTTATCATTGTCAATTATTACTTGCGTTAATCTTATTGATCTTTAAACTTAGAAACATTTTAAAGCAAATTGAAAAGTGGTACCCAAATTGGAATTCTCATTGTAACCGTTGAATTCATTTTGATTAGAGTTTTATTAATCAATTCACCTTGCTCGTGATGATTCAGTTCCTGCCATATTGGCAAACATATCGATTTGGTCGTTTGAATATCTTCATGAATTTTACTCGTTATTAGATATGTTTCGATTGTATTGCAAGTGTCCTGCCCCCTTTAGATGCGATTTTCTCAATTAAGGTAAATTAAATTAAATGCAGAGCCCGGATCCGGTTAAGAAAATATCATTTCTTAAGTTAGCTCACTTGTTCGTATACCCGTTTCACAAGAATTTCTTTACCGAATCGAAATTGCAAAACGGAATTATAGTTTAAATTTGTTTCTATATTTAAAGGAATAATATAGCAACGGCGCGCGCGATATTTTTTTCAATAAAAACTTCATCATTATATACATCAATATTATGTCTTTAAATGAATTGCTAGTAGTTTTCATTTGCTTTATTTCTACAACCTATTTTACATTTTCTTAATCATTAATTTGTTATTTACAATCAACTTTTTTTTCATATGGCATCATTCCGTTCAAATCCCATATCAATATCAACTTTTCAAGACATTCATTTTACAAATTCTCTAAAAAAATACGTGCACGAAATATTTGAGAGTTGGTTTTTTTTTCTCTTTATCTGGGTGATCGGCCAATAGAGGGATTGCAATTGCTTTCATATTATGTGGTTATAATAATGCCCTCACTATATTCCATTCGATATTTTGCGTTTTCAATGTCTGTCGTAAATGGAAAGATGAGTTTTCGACTGAATCAGATGTTAAGAGTTAGAAATTAATAAGGATAATCGTTGAAATAATCTTATTCTTACAAGGAACAGTTTGGAAAAGTAGATGGTAAATTGAATTTCACAATTTTAAATTTGAAGGTGTAAAATATATGAAATAAACTTCAATTTGAATGAAAAGTGAGTATAAATTTTAATGTATCTGAAGGCGTCAAATGTGTAATCCTTTAAGTTCTAATTAATTATCAAAACTGATTTGGATCATAGTTTAAATTTGATTGGGAATACAATACTACAATCGTATAATTAATTGTAGTAACTATTTTGACGAGCATCTTGTAGCAACCACGGAAGTCACCGCAGTTGCAGACATTAAGAATTAGCAGAGAGGTGTGTAGCCCGGGGTGGCATACTGAGGCCGGCTAGCGCTCAGTCGTGTCGTGGGTCTTCCGGGACACCCTCTGCTCGTGCTGAGCCACCTTACATAAAAACTAGCACAAAGGGAAGAGGATGGGAAAGGGGGAGGTCATTTTGAGAAATGAAAATAAGGTTTCTAATATGACATGGCCGTTTTATTTAGTCCAACAATTATATTTACAACCAAAAAAAAACCTTACGAGTAAAACGCCCTTTTGAGAGTTAAACAAAAGAATATATACCAAAATACAACAAAACAAATCAATTCAATTTAATATAAAAATTATTTGTAAAATATTGAAACAAAATACGATTGTTACTTACTTCTTTCCTTGCAAAATCCCGAGCGCCCGGTGATGTACAAACAAAGAAGCGTGGGGCCACTGAAAATCAGATTTCAAGATTAAAGCAACAAAAAACTAAAAACACAACGGCCACTTTCAACTTTCTGATCCGTACTCGAAAAAAACCGCACTCAAGGCACCTGATCCTCTTCACCAACTTACAAAATTTAGTTTTTTTTTTTTTTTCGCTGACTTTCAAATCAAAAAATTTCAATTTTCGTCTCCCCGCACTTCAAATCAATAAAATCTTTTCTTCTTCTTTTCTTTTGCTTTTTCACACCGCACAAATTCAACTCCTTTCTCTTCCAAAATCCAATATTCACCTCACTTTCTCAATACTTTCACTCTCCTACTTCGTCATTCAAAATTCAAAGACAAATCTATTTGATTCACCATCACATTCTCAATCCAAAAACTTTTTTTTTTCCCAATCTTAAAACACCCAAAAATCACTTTTATCCCGCACAGCAAAACTCATTTATATTTTTTCCAAATATTCACTTCCTTTTTTCCCAATCTTAAAACCCTCCAAAAATCAATTTTACGCGCACATAAAACACCCTTATCTTCTCCAAATCAAAATCTGACTCCCCAATCTCAACCACTTAATTTTCACATTCCACCTTCATCCAATTCGATCCCGCAATCCATTTTCCCAATTACCGCTGCCGCATCTGGGTAACGTAATCGAAGTTCATTACACTTCGATTCCGCTACCCACACATCTTTTGTTCCATATCGACAAACCCAATAGTATCCATTGTTTTACATATGGCACTTTGCCCAATCCAAGAAGCGCTTGGTTGAATTCAAAGTGTCACATATACACATTTCGGAAGCTATTGGTTTTGCCGATACCCCAAAAAGAGTGCTTCCGTGCGCCCGGGAGAACTTGAACTCAGGGTTCCAGCAGGCCCTCGATCGAGGACTCACGACGCAGCTAATGGTGCCATGGATTGTCGATCTCCCATTCATCTCTTAAGCAACTTGAACGTTGCATTTGGGCACGGGATTGAATTTTGTTAGTAGGGGAACGTGAATTAATTTTTGTTAGTATAAAGAATAAAATTTGTTAGTGGGAATAGAATTAGTTAGTTTGAAGGAAAGGAATTCGGTTTTGGTAGGGAAAAGGTATTGAATGAAGTTTTGTTAGTGGGAACTAATAAATGGATGTTGTTAGTGGGGAAATTGAAATTTTTAGTATGTATTATTTTTTTTCTTTTGTAGTTGGAAATAAGGGAAAAGGGTAGGATTGTGATGATGGGGAAATAAAATTTAAAGGGAAAATGGAAAAATGTTGATAAAATAAATAAATTTACAGAGGAAAAGGTAGGAGTGCCCAAAGGAAGGTGGAAATATTACGGCGGCAGTTGAAGTTGCGAATGGGAGATAGTCGGTACGCCGGTATTCGCAACAATCTATTGTATTCTTCAATTTTTTCAACAATCCAATTTGAATAAATCGTGCAACGTATTGTCACGTGTAAAAGTTTGAACATGTAAAAGTTTGTTTTTCATTTTCTTTCCTCGTCCTCCCACTTTTTCAAATAACTGGCTAAACTATTCAATTAAATAGAACTATCTATGCGAGAAGATTTCGTTTAATAAATGATTTTGTATACAAACGAAAAAATACAAATGGTTCTTTGTTTCCATTATGAAGGAATATCATAATCATGAACCTTTCGATTTTAGTACCTCTCGGTAAACTCGTACCGAATTCTCAAAATAGTCAATTTATTTTATTTGATGATGAATATCCTCTACTATGGAGAAATAAATTACAAATATGTAATTGAGTTTTTCTTACCGTTTCAGTTCATTCATGGTATGCACGTCTAAATTTCTATTAAATTCCAAATTTAAAGAAATTGATTAAAATATCTAATAACATTTGATTAGGAAAATAAAACACTGTAGGTGAGGGTAGGTCAAATCATTCACACAGAAAACCTTAGTTGCAATCACTTCTCTAATTAACCTTATTCGCTTTGACCCACACCCGCCATGTGGCTGTCAACTCGACTTTGACATCCCACGACAAAACTGACGTGGGATGGGAAGCCGTGAGATGGAAAGCCACATGGCAGCAAGGAGTATTAGCGGTGGTCGCCAGCGGCGTCGAATGATTCATTACAAACGCCCCACAGATCCTTGTTCACATTGTTCACTATATCCTGCCAGCAGCGAGCCTTGCTGTTGTTAATCAGTTTGCGAAGGCATTTCCTGGCCGTCACAGTTCCGTGCCCGTTGAGCCTCACGCCGAAGCTTGTGACACTCCCTACGTTTTTCAAAGATTTCAGTTGACCACCTTGCCGTGCCGGGGTTTTCGATGGGGCATAGAAGCGTTGCAAGCAGTCGGAATGATGCTCATATTTGAGTTCACCATGTCTTGAGCTGTCAGTTGTTCCGTCCCTTGTGAATCTCCCTACTGCGGGGCACCTGCTGTGAGCACCTCGATGAACCTCGCGACGTGCATCCTTCCGATGTTCCATCCAATTGTAGAAAGCGGAGAGCACGAACGTCGGGAGACAACATCGCTTATCTCAAGCAGAATGCACTGATGATCACTGGCTGAGTAGTCCTCTAATACTCTCCAATTGCGTTTCCTCCGTACTAACGACTCCGAGGCGAATGTCACGTCCGGTATAATTCCTTCACAGCCGATACGGCGGAAGGTCGGCGTATTTCCGGTGTTTAGTACGACGAGCGCCGTCTTGGCCGCCGTATCTAGGATTCGTTTTCCCTGCGGATCTGTTTGAGGTATGCCCCATTCGATTGCTTTCGCGTTGAGTCTCCCCCAACGAGCACGTTTCCGTCTGCGTTCGAGACAGCGCCCTCCAAAGCGTGAAGCTTGGCTTGGAAAGATGATATCAATTCGTTCGGCGTTAGGTACACACTAAAGAAGGTGGTCTCTGAGCACCGAACCCACACAAAACCATCCCCACGTCCACAGCTCTCCGCCTGGAAATCACTATTTCGAACCCAGATAACGGCAGTACCAGTTTCATCAGGATACCATGATGCCGAACTTTTATCATGGTGTTGCTCACTCAACAGCATAAAATCGGCCTTAATGTCCCTCGCAAACTGCTCAAGCAGATTTTGGGCGGTTGAACTGCGGTCTAGGTTTAGTTGCAGGATGCGGGGCATCGAAGTTCTAATTTTGCCTTGGCTAGGGCTTCCTGGAAAACCCGGCATTTTTCTGATCCCAAGACGTGTCCAAAATCAGGTCTTGGATCAGCATCCTTGCAAAGAATACAGTGTGCCTCCTTCGTTTTTACCACATTTGTAACATAAGGAACTCTTATTGGGTCCTTAGCATACTTGTGTGGTGTGACCATAGCCAAGGCATTTGAAACATTGAAGAGGCACTGCTCTTCGCCGTATCCTACAGACAACTCACCCTTTTCTTATTTTGCCCTTGTTCAGGAATTGTTCGGCGTCCTTTGCGCTCAAGTCAATTATGGCCATGCGTTGTCCCCTTTGGTTTTCTGGTGTCAACCTCGCTTTATTTCTGCCCACGCTAGGGAACTCCTTTTTGATGGCCTCTTCGACCTCGGCCAGATTCGTGACGCAGTCAATGTCTCTTATTTTGATCGTTTCCATCGGCTCAAGCAGGCTATAGTTGCGCTTTTGCCGAGGACTTTCTTCACTGCGTCGCAGAATGCTTCCCTATTGTCGGCCTCTGCTCCAAATTCGCCTAGTATGTGGCCCGACCGCGTTGGTCGTACTGCTTTAATGGCAGTGTTGTTTTCTTCGGGCCCTACGTTTCCTCTGATATCCCGCAGCACCTTCGCTTAAGATCAACCATCTTGGGGTTTTTAGAGCAGTGCTTGCTGCCGGGGTCTTTGTCGGGGCTTCTTTTTCTCCTGTTTCGCATCAGGTCTTTCTTCTTGTTGAGCCCGTCGGTGGCTACTTCGTAGCCTTTGTTTCAATATTCATTCTCGACTGGTCTGAACTCCCGCAATCCGGCATGCCTCAAAGTTTCCCAGTCAAATGTTGGAAATGTGTCGACGAGACGCCAGAACCATCGGTGAGCTAGCTATGATGTGTGCCACTTTAGATGGTCGGTGAGCTAGCTATGATGTGTGCCACTTTAGATGGTGGAATAGTGCACGAGGAACGATAGCGTTCGCTGCTGGGTAGTCTATGCACTGTCATCACGGTGTGTGGACCTTCCGATTCGACGACTTTCTGGCTGAGTTGATGGCGGGAGATTTCAGGTATACCAGGGCATTAACACACGGTTATGGTCTGTCTGTTCAATCAACTGTCGGTCAGGGCTTTAGGCACTCGTGTTATTCCGGTGGTGCGGTCGTGAAGTTAGGACACTTACTCTGGGCTTATATTCTGGGGCCATTGAGTTCATCACTCCACTGAGCTTTGGAGGTGCTAGGTCGCTAGCTACTGTTAGGGGTAGCTCTGCGGTCTCCGCATTGTCTGCACGTGATGATAGGATAGAAGGCCGGAGCGGTGTTTGTGGGACTGATAATCTTTCTATTTGCTGCCTCATTTGTTCCATGCTGGCAGCCATTGTCTGCATTACGACCAGCAGCTTTCCCATCTCGGAAGTCGATGATGAGGATTCAATATTAGGTCTGACTGGTGGTAGTGCTCCTGCTCTATCCGTGTCGCTGAGCGTAGCTAGCGGGTACGATTGAGTGAACCCGCCTTTAGGCACTGCTCCACAAGCGACGGGAGGCGGATGTTGTCCTGTCTCGGTGGGTGTTGGTTCTTGGAGTTGACGACAGAGGGGACATGTTGACGAAGTCTGACGTAGCTAGCCCATACACAACTGGTGGAGTCGATGACCACACGGCAACGTCTGGCTGGACAACTCGTCCATGTCCTCACGACAGATGGGGCACAGAAGTGTCGGTCCGGCATCCGACGTAAGCTTTCTTCTCTTCGGAGTCCTCTTGGTGGGCATTTTCTAAAAGTTATGATATTCCAAAGAAACACTATTACAAAATTCGTAATGTGGCCGTCAGTGGCGAACTATGTACAATCCTCACAAAAAAATTAATTTTGAATAAATATTAAATAAATATTAGAAATATAAAAAAAACATTAGCTTTAAATATAATAAATTTTTCCTCTTCTTTAATAAATTCCAACCGCTATTAATATTTAAACCGGTCTTTCCATTTACTTTCTCCCGTCGCAGGCAGGGGCACCAATGGTGAGCTCCTCCTGCACGTTACAGATACTACTCTCTTGAGGCGCCGTAAATATTATAGTTCGGAAATGATCTCTTGTACGCTTGCTTTAACCAGGTACAGTTTGTCGGCCCAGGGTTGATTTCGAACCCCAAGCAGCGCGTGTCTTATCATGGATACTCACGGACTAGCTAACAAGCCAATCACGTGAAATCAATAATCCATGTACTGAGAGACACTAAGGCACCGCTTGGTTTGTGCTGCAGATCAGAATCCGCCACATAATGATGTTAAGTAACAAATCCGATTATGCGAAAGGAATTTAATATCATTTATCCTTGCTAGTGTTACAATGGTGGTAAACCCCCAAGGTATAATTCAAAAGCAGGTCCAAACGATATTAATGTCCGAGGACAACGCAAAGTTCGGAAGTTGTTAAGGATGCTGGGGGACGTTTAGTGCAATATCCTTCAGTAGTTACCTACCCGCCAAAAATTTGGACACCTAGTAGGGTAACCTAAAGACGATGGTCTGTCTCAGGCTCTCGTCTGTTGATACAGCCGGGCTTTTCGGGCCCTACGTTAGGCGCCATTTTGTAGTGATTTTGGAAGAATATATCAAATGTTCGTAAACGAATGCGGCGTTGGTCTGCTGAGTCGGCGGGCGAAGATGTTGGTGCTCGCCGAAATTGGCCTTGTCGGAGGATACGTGAATGCCGGGCAGACTAGCATTGCGGTGTCGTGGGGCGGGTTCCTTTCCCCACCCAGCACAAGGGGAAAAAAATATAAAAAAAAATTCATATTCACGAGGCCGAGGTAATCTTCTGAAAGGATGCGTGGCCAAAGTAAAACGACAGGCTGGGCCTGGCGAACGCGTGCGAGACTCGAGAGGATCTCGTCTTTACTAAGTAAACTTATGGTCCCCAAATAAGAGTGGGGCATTCAAGTGGAACAATGCCAGACCACACATATTGATGACCCGGCAAAAATTGGCAGAGCTTGGCTGGGAAGTTTTGATGCATCCACCGTATAGTCTAGACCTTGCACCATCAGACTACCATTTGTTTCGGTCTCTGCAAAACTTCCTTAATGAAAAGAAATTCACTTCAAAAAGGGACTGTAAAAATCACTTGGTCAAGCTTTACGCCGATAAACCACAGAAGCTCTGCACAGATGGAATAATGGCTCTACCCAAAAAATGGCAAAAGATCGTAAATAATAATGGACAATATATATTTAACCAAAATCCAGTTTAAATAAAAGAAATATTCAATCGAAAAATGACAAAAACAGGCTCAATACTTTTTTAACTTACCAATATAATATTCAAGAATATGGTGACATTTGCATATTTATAAATCTAATTATGAAGACATCGAACGATTTTCTTTTTGTTTCTACATTTTCACGAAAAATATTGCAATTATCTAGTTAGAATAAATAATTATTGGCAACAGTTTTTTGTTAGTTTGATGCAACGATTCTCTTCATTCATCTTTTCTCCATTACATATAAATATATTGCATATATGCTCTAAATAAGTTATTGAATTTACAAAACAAAGCAATTTAGACAAATAAAAAGGGTACTTACCCAATCTTCCTCCGACGCGCGCTTGTTGACGGGGTAAGGTAAGGCCTGTGAACACTAAAATTCGTTTTTTTTTTCGTATAACAAAATTTAATTTAATTATATTTAAATTAGCAAACGGCTTAGATCACGCACTAAGCGTTAGACGCACGTAGCCTGGTTGAATTTTATTTAAATAGAAGATCACGTATCCATTATTTATCGCGTTACATGGCTTAAATAATACAGGCATCATAGGTTCCCGTATCACTTTCAGTTTTTAAATTATTTAAAATTCAAACAACCACTAGGACAGCAAATTATTGAAAAACGATTTAAATGCACGTCCGAGCCTACAGTATTTGATAACTTTATCCATGTTATCTTATTTTTCGTCTTTTGTAATTATAAAGGGGTCGATAACTCAGCTCACAGATTGTTCCTCGTATATAAGAGTAATTCCCGTATAAATGGAAAACTTATTCGCTTATCCGCACACCACCAATATAGGTTCCATGCACACTGCAAAATGTGTCTTACGAATTCCACCTAGAAGATAAAAAAAAACAGATCACGACCACCCCTTTGCCCAGATGAAGCCAAGATTTGTTTGGTTAAATCATAAATGCCGAGGGGAACGAATCAATATTTTTATCACGCGAACCCGACACAATTGCCTATATTAAAAGCCAGCGACAACAATCGAATTATATTGAGCTTTTTTATTGGGGAACCACAGAGGCATATTCTATTGCCGACAATAATCTTTTATGTTTCTTCACTACTGGAATCCAGCGACTGTTAGCCAATTAAATTCACACTATCATTATAACTATGGGAATTTGACCGATAATTTATCTACGACTTTTGCCGATTAGTTTAAATCAAGTCTAGTCCCAGCGGAAAGGACTCATAATTGCTCATTCGCTTACGTCATTACTTTCAAATTGAGCTAATTAGATAGACGATTGACATAATTTACGATTTCGCTCGTTCACTTCCGCGATTGCTATTGCAACCACAGCAGGCACTCCCACCTGAAGAGCTCGCGGACGCGTCAAATCAAGAACTTTTTGCAAAAGCCAAATCCTGGCTGCAAAATTGTGTAAAAAAAGAGTCGCAAAAGGAAGACAAACCACAGATCGAGAATGAATGGGACTTTACAAAACTGTTAGTTACGCAGGGGAATGTTGCACCGATAAAGTTTTCAAACTTTTACTGGTTTTCTCACTGTAACTGAATGGTAGGTTTCCGATACTCGGCACTGGCTGGACAATTATTCGAATTCGATCTTCCAAGCCCGATATCCCTTCAAACAGAATGGTTCGCCGCACTTGTACGCGATGGTTTTAACTCCACCTGGAAATATTCCTTTCTCCGCTGCTGTTGTGAACCGTGAGCACGGTGCAAAATGAAATCGGAATCGATTTCCCCGAGACGCCGTTCGATCTGCGAAACGTACACACAATTTGCCTTAGCCCGACGGGAGAAACACTCCAAATCGGCAAATCACAGACAGGATGCAAAATGAATGCCGAATTGATAGAATATTTGCAGCAAAAATGAAATTTCAGTCCGAACGGCAAATGAGGGCACACAACCACGACGACGTCAACATTCCTCCCGCAGCTGACGCGCCCTCGTTGCTTTCTCGAGGAGACTCCCCCACGCCGGCAACGGCGGTTTACTTGGCGAGCCCTCTGCATGGCGGCAACGGTGGTTTCTTTCCGACGAGATAACACTGCCATTGTTTTTCTAAATTTCGTTGTAAAGGGGTTGCCGCTATAAGATTTTTTTAATTATAATTTTCGTTTAATTTGTTTTTATATTATATATATATATATATATATATATATATATATATATATATATATATATATATATATATATATATATATATATACAGAGGTGGCCAAAAGTGATCGGACAATACAAGAAACAAGCAATAAAATACTTTTACGAGCATAAGCTTTGAAATGAAATAAAAATTTTTCCCTTATATAAAAGTTACTTGTATTCTCAATTAATTGCACAAAAAAATAAAACAGAAATAAAAAGATTTTCACAAGAAAATTAACAACTAATTCAAATTCACATTGCATCAAGTGGACAAAAGTAGTCGGACGTTCAATTGTAACACTTTTCTTTCTGATGATTCCATTAGAACATAGGCTTTTAATATCTAGTTGCGTATCCTTTTTGTTTTATAACTTCTGTTAACCTATTGGGCATAGACTGTACCAACTTACGGGTAACGTCCGGAGTAATGTTGTCCCATTCTTCTAATAACACCGTCTTCAGTTGACTTTTATTAGTAATGTGATGGTTCCTTATTTTTTTATCCAGATGATCCCAAAGATGTTCGATGGGATTTAGGTCTGGGGATTGCGGTGGTGTTTTTAATTGACCAGGAGTGTTGAAAAGGAGCCACATACGAACATCATGAGCTGTATGCTTTGGGTCATTATCTTGCTGGAACAAATAATGACCATCAATACCCAATTTTTGTGCACTTTTTTCAAATTTTCTTTCAAAATCGACAAGTAACCTAGTTTGTCCATAGGTTCGTCAATGAAAACAAGTTCTCCTACACCGTTGGCAGCCATGCAACCCCAGACCATTACACAGCCACCTCCGTGTTTTACTGTATGTTGAATGTTTTTGGGATGAAGCTCACTATTTTGAGTTCTCCACACCAACAACCTGCCGTCGGAGTGGTAGATATTAAACTTACTCTCATCAGAGAATATTATACGAGTCCAAAAGTCGAGCGGCTTGCTTTTAAATTCTTTTGCAAAGCATAATCTTTTCTTCTTATTAACTTTGCTAATTAGTGGTTTCTTTCGAGGTACTCTCGCTTGATAACCAGCACGGCTGAGAGCTCTACGAATAGTCCGGGCACTAACATTGGTACCATTTACATCTGCTAATTGATCCCTAATACTTCTGGACGTTGTAGTCGGATTCTTTTTAACAATTCTTAAGATTTTTCGTGCATCTGTCTCTGTTAGTTTACATGGTCGACCACTCCTAATTTCGTTTTCCACCTGATTTTTTTTTCTGAACCGTTTCACGATATCGAAAACTGTCGAACGACTTCTTCCAATTATTTTTGATATTTCAGAAAAGGATTTATTCTCTTTATACAACTTTATTATAACTTTTCTTTCATGTATACAGGTTTCTTTGCGATTCTTAGCCATGTTTAACTTTCTTCACTTAAAACTGACAAGTAAATGACTGATATCAGAAAAACACATATCAACATATAATTAGGGGAATTCCCTTTTAAACTCGGAAATGAAAAGAAAAGAATTGCTCCAAACTTCAATGACTAATTTCACACTTTT
>OZ017738.1:236766961-236829461 GCA_963969285.1 Odontomyia ornata
TATCCTGCTCTGATGTGAACCGTATCCCAGTGAGGGCATTCTGTCAGAAGGGGCAAGGTCTGGGCTATAAGGAGGGTGTATTACAACAAATGGTAGTCAGAAGGGGCAAGGTCTGGGCTATAAGGAGGGTGAGGTAAAACTTCCCATCCACTGTTTTCCAAATAGTTCTTAACCGGAAAAGCAACGTGGGGCCGAGCGTTGTCATCATGAAAAATTATTGCCTCGTGTCTGGTCGCATATTCCGGGCGTTTTTCGGCTACTGCTCTCTTCAAACGGATTAATTGTGTATGGTAGCGTGCTCCATTGATGGTTTCACCCGGTTTTAGCAGCTCATAATACAGCACACCCTTCTGATCCCACCAAATACAGAGCATTACCTTCGCGCCATGGATATTCGGCTTTGCCGTTGATTTGGCTGGTTGCCCGGATTTCACATATGATTTTTTGGGCTGTGGGTTGTCATAATGGATCCATTTTTCATCACCAGTAACAATTCGATGCAAAAATGACTTCCTTTTGTTGCGTTCCAGCAGCACTTCGGACATGCAAAACCGCCTTTCGACGTCTCTCGGCTTGAGTTCATGTGGAACCCGATTTCCTTGCTTTTGAATATATCCAGCTGATTTTAAACGTTTTGAAATGGCTGCTTGAGTGACACCCAAAGATTCTGCGAGCTCTTCTTGTGTTTGGCAACAATCTTCATCGAGTAATGCTTCCAGTTCTTCATCTTCAAACTTTTTTGTCTGCCCAGGACGTTCATCGTCTTCCAAGCTAAAATCACCACTTTTAAATCATGCAAACCACTTTTGGCAGGTTCGCTCAGCTAGAGCATGTTCACCATAAATTTCCACCAAAATACGATGAGTTTCGGCAGCAGTTTTCTTCATATTAAAGTAATGAAGAAGGATTCCCCGCAAAAACACTTTTTCAGGAACAAAGTTCGACATATTTGAGTAAAAAAAAAATTATTGTTTTTAACGCTTCAAATGAATGGCATACACTGGAAAGACGTACAATGACAGTAGCTTTCCAACGCAGGTTCGGAATATTGGAACGATGAAATACTCTAGAAGTTACGCCATCTCTTAGCAAACCGCACGAATTAAGTTATAGACCCAATATTTAGATTTTTTTTTATATATTTTAATATTTAATTCAGAAATATTTCTATATTAATTTTTTTTTTTAATTTTTTATTTTTAAATTACAAATGAAATTTAAATAATATTTAAGGAATTTTGAGTAGGAAAAAAAATGATGTTGTCGCCCGGGAATTTTTTTCGAGCAGTTTGCCTAGGCGACTACTCGATTTCTACAATCTACAACAAGTACATACTCGTTTTAAATGGGAAACCATTACTATACCGTTTTAAATTGCTGCTTTTTTGTTGCAATATTACTAAAAACCATTGACTGAATGAAATCTTAAAGATATTTTTAATTATACATTTTATCTGGAAATTAGAAGATCCAATTAAAAGTGTAGTGTCTCGTTCGATAAGCCCGAATGGTAGAATAACCGTACATTGTTTTCGTTGTACCCGGAGAGTTTTCAAATTGCTATTACTTCCGTGAATGAGATTTAAATTTAATGAAACTTCCAGACTGAAATGAGTTTAATTTAAATTTAAAGGTACCCGTATGAATTCACAGGGGAAAATGTTACATTTACTAATTCAACTATTATTAACAAAGTTGAGTGAATTTGAACTTCTAAGATATTTTTATTGTACTCATGAAACGTACCACCATGAATTTCAACCTTTAAAATATATGTTTTCATCAAGAGTTAATAGCCTTTCTTTTAAAGCTGAAGGTGAGGAGAAACTTTACTCAATATTCTCGTTTAAAACGGTCGCCATTTCGTTTTACGATAACGAATATCACTCGTTGAACAGATTCTCAACGATGTGCATGATATACATCATTCCTGAAATTTTCATGCAAATCCTAACAAGCCTGTAGTATCTGAGTCGTTTCGAAGCGCATATTGCTCAATAGCTACGTACTGTTGTTGTAACGCCGAAAATTTAAACCACCATAACTTCGTTCAATTTTAGTTTATTAGCCTTATAAGTGGCCATATATATGTAAAATTTCATTCAATTTAAGGGTACCCTTACGATTTTATACAAGAAAATGTAAAATAGATAAATCATACTATTACTAACAAAGTTTAGCGAATTTCAACTTCTCAGATATTTGTTGTTGTTTTATTTATAGAGAACTACCTCCATGATTTTTTTCAGATTTTTAGTCCACAGGTATCCAATCACAAGAGGGGACACAATTTTTTCGCGTTCTTCCGCTTACCCTGCCTACCCCGTCAACGATAATGCAATTTTAATAACATATATTAAATGATCTCAACAACCCTTCATTTGATACCCTACTGGACTATCTTTGTTGAAAAAAAAATTTTGAAGGGTTCATATCTCTATATGGGGAGCCCCCCTTAAAAGCCCTTGAAATTTTTTTGACTACGGAACTTTCATTAACCAGAAACTACAGAGCTGTTCACAAAATGTGATTACTGTAGCTTCTATATTCCCTGAGAAGACATGCTGTGACGCAATGACGGACGAACAGGTATCGATATTAATAGGGTATTGTAAAATTATTTTTTAACAAAACCCTAAAAAAGAGGCTCCAGGCCTGGATAATGTTCCAGCTGAGGTGTTAAAACTTGTCTATCACCATTGTCCTGACTTGCTGCTCAACAGATTTAACGCTTGCCCACGGCACGGGGTTTTCCCGGTACGATGGTAAGTGGCGAGGCTCGTGCTGATCAGCAAGGGGACGGAAAACACGATCGTGCTTGTTGGGGACTTATCTCCTCGGTAGTACGGCTTTAAAGCAGGACGCTCCACAACTGATGCAATTGCAAAGGTGGTGAGCGCGCTCCAAACGCCAGTGGTATATACCTGCACCGAGCGACGGGTCGTTCTGTTGATGACACTCGACGTTAGGAACGCCTTTAATTCCGCTAGATGGGTGGATATTCTGGATACACTAGAAAACCCTTTTCAAGTTCCGGAATATCTTTCTGCTTTACGACGAGACACTGGGTCAAGGAAGGATGGAAGTTATATCGAGTGTTGCTCAAGGATCTATCTTTGGTCCAAATCTGTGGAACGTGTGTGCTATTGAGACTGGAGATACCAGATGAGTCGCGCTTGATCAGCTATGCGGATGATGTTGCGGTTCTAGTCGCTAGACGCACCGTTGAACAAGCGCAACTTAGGCTAGATACGCTAATGCGTCGAGTGAGAGACTGGATAACTGCTTGCGGGCTCAATCTAGCACTGTAAAAAAACAAAAGTCATCTTGACAAAAAAGGGAATCCCTAGAGTAAATGACAAATAGAACCATGTGGGCCATTGTGTTCGGGCAATCATCCTAAAAGATGAAAGGGACTAACAGCAACCGGAAGCGTCGGAGCTGGGAGATCGCTTGTCAGGCAATTCCTATTCTTCCCTCCCCTCCCACAAGAGGAGGGATTTCCCAGCTTGAAGGCGCCTCACGGCGTAACAAAATGAGACCTGGTCCGAATTAATGTGTCCAACGGTTTTAGGCTAAGTTCTCAGGTTGACAGGGGAGGTGTTTAGTGGGTAGTCCAGTCGCTCGCGATTATGGCAGCCTTACACTCAGTGCGTAAATGGCATATTCTACTAACAAATTAGCCAACGAAGGCAATACGCTGCAAAGCACTCCATGACTATTTAATGTTCCCGTTTACAATTTACTTACAAGATAATTTATTTTTACGCTACAGTTAGATGGGTAACTATTGTGAGTAGAATGAATAAGTTGCTTTGATTTATTATGTCAAAATAATCTTATTTTCTTTCAGATGCAAAACAGAATTAGTTTTGCGATGTCATAACGAACCCATAACTGGTTTATCTTTGCATCCTACCGGTGACTATATTCTTTCAACGTCTTATGATAAACACTGGGCATTTTCTGATATACGAAATGGAACAATTTTGACTAAGGTTCGTATTCTAGTTATTGAATTCAATACATTGCAAACTTTTTATTAAGGTAATGGACACAAATGAGACTGGGTTAACAACTGCCAAATTTCACCCAGATGGTCTTATATTCGGAACTGGAACCGAGGATTCGCAAGTAAAAATTTGGGACTTAAAGGAGCAAAGTAATGTTGCAAATTTTCCTGGACATGTGGGATCTATAACAGCGCTTTCTTTTTCTGAAAATGGTTACTACTTAGCAACAGCTGCTAATGATGCATGTGTGAAATTATGGGATCTACGGAAATTGAAAAATTTCAAAACTATTCCCTTAGAGGAAAACTATCATATATCTGATTTATGCTTTGATGAAAGTGGTACTTATCTAGCTGTTTCAGGAAGTGATGTCAGGTTGTTAATATTATATTCTTCTAAAGAATAATTGAGAGTATTTTTAAGTTTTCAGAATTTACTTGTGTAAGCAGTGGATCGAATTAAAAGTATTCAACGAACATACGGCTCTCGCCACTGGAGTACGATTTGGAAAGCATGCGACTTATATAGCGTCTAGTAGTATGGATCGTACGCTAAAATTCTACGGTGTGGATTGATTTTAATTTTTTAAGGGACATTGTTTCACTTTATTCTAAACAAATAATTCATAAAAGTAGCAAAACAATTACTCCTGATATTTTTCACCCTTAAATTCAAGTCTGTTATGAAATTTCTGATTAAAGCTATCTCTTAAATGTTCCGATTATGCGAAGGTGGTCGGGAGGTTGCTTAAATAAATTTTCCGTCGTAATAATTTTTGAATAAATTATAACAGATAAAATTAAAACAAATGAAACCCGCAAACCACTTTATCAATCCGCTTGAATCAAACACAAACCAACATACGCAGCGTTTTGTAGTATATTCCTCCCTCGAAGTCGTCCCACAAATAACTAACAGTGCGATTGACTGTCTGTTAAATTAAACTTAAAATGTGTAGAAAGTCATTGGAATTACTGATGCCCGAATATTAATCATGTATGTTCGGGCTTTAACAAATTGAAATGGAGCAAAATTATGTTACATCAATTTAATATTATTTTATAAAGTTCTATGCATATTAAATAAACTGATGTTTAATATGCTCGATGGTCATTATTTTTATTATTTAGAAATGACATGTTTCATCACTGCCTCCTTAAACCTGGTCATCTTGCTAGGTTTGATAATGAAGAGAATTCTACGTCTAGCACTCGTTGCGTGTGAACTGCGGTGCCTTTGGTCATCCAGCATCATATCGAGGATGCACCCGGTATCAAGATGCAAAGATTAAAGTCACTCCGAAACAAAGTCAAGCACACCGCAGTGTGATACCTACCAACTTCGTCAAGCCCGGGGTGTCATTTGCACTTGCCGCGAGGGGACCAGCAGACAATGTAAATAAAATAAATAATGTAAGTGGCAATCATGAGCTGCTCCTTAAAATTTATCAGCAACTAAATTCCTTATCCGAGCGAATCGATAAACAAGATTCGAAAATTAACATTGTTTTTCAGCGTTTAGGGCTTTCAAATGCCTCAAAATAATTTGTCATCCAGCCACATTCCCACGGATAGGATTCGTCTCATCTCGATCAACGTCAACTCCATTGTTACTTTACATCGGCGTGATTATCTCCTTGAATTCATTGCCAGACAAAAGCCTGACATCGTGCTTCTCACCGAAACCCACCTCAGTTCATGGCACTCCATGAGATTCAAGGATTTTGAGTTCGTAAGAAACGATAGGGTAGCAGGTGATGGGGGAGGTGGCACCGGGATATTGGTTCGAAGACCCTATCGTTTCCAAAATATTGAAAAAGTCGAATTCAAAAGCTTTGAATCTCTTGAAGTGTCCGTTATCAAAATCTCACTGCCAGGTGGGGATAACCTCTTCGTTATCTCTGCCTATGCAACTGGTGGAACTGTTCTCAAGCTCAAGGAGGAGCTCAATTCCTTGTTCGAAATACTCGAATTGAACAGGCTGCATAACTATTATATTCTTGCTGGTGACCTGAACGCCAAGCATACATCATGGCTGAAAGCCACTAATAATCCATGAGGTGTATTCCTGAAATCGTGGATAACAGAGAACCAAATTGAATACAGGTGCAATCTATATGGGTCGGAGCTCCCAACATACCCTAGGACAAATTCATATTTGGACCTTTGCATTGCTGACGCAAGACTTGAATTCAGCTTTAATAGTCCTCAACGGAAACTGCAGGTGCTTCCTTATGATAGCGACCATAATGGAAATCAATCATCACAGGGATGATTTCTTCCTCATTCCAGTTCAACATGAAAATCATCGGTTGAATTTCAAAAAAACAGACTGGGGAAAGTTCCAAAAGAAGTTTAATCGCGAGTACCAGAAGCAATGTCCCCCCTTCTGATGGTGGCAACTCTTGCTCAATGGTTCCTAATGACAGGAATCTAACTAACGATGAAATAGATGTCTATTTGTCGAAGTTAGAGAAGCTGACGTTGGAAACGATTGAGAAAGTAGTTCCAAAGATTAAACATCGAAACAATATGGAAGGATATGAAACACCAACCATCGCAAGGTTGAAAAGATTGAAAAGCCTCCTTCTCACACGCGTCAACAATATTTATCGACGATTTTTGGACTACAACCATCCCTCGTTGTCTTTGTTGAAATTACATCTGAAGAATGTCCGGAACTTAATCCGGTCATACTTCAGGAGTGAGGTCAGCAATCAATGGGCGGAAAAATTGAGGGGTATTAACCCACAGGACCCAGACGGCGTGTTCGCGAAAGTGAATAGCATACGAGTATTCCGCAAGAAGTCTCGAGTGAAGGTATCGAATCTTGAAGTCACTAGTGATGAGATAAATCTTCTCGATAGGGCTGGTATCGAAATTGATAGTACGACTCCGGATAGAAATGGAAACAGGATTATTTGTGAAGGATTGGATAAACTTGCCCTGATTGGAACACATTTTGAATTGGTTCATCTACCAAACCCTGAGAGAGGGAACGAAATTTTTTCAGAGGTCGTTGAAGCAAAAGTTTCCGACTTCAGATCAAGCCTGAACAGCTAATCAATTCTTCATTTCAATGAAACATTAACATCTGACCTCATACCGAGCTTCAATCTTATTGATTATTTTGTCAGCTATGAAGACTTGTGTTTCATATTTCGCAAGATAAACAACAAGTAATCATGTGGTACTGATGGTATTCCAAATGTAGTTCTCCGACATTTACCTGAGGTTGCTATTAGGAACTATTGCATATTGTTCAACAACATGTTGAGCAATTCATATTTCCCAAATGAATGGAAAAGGGCTAAGGTATTTCCGATCTTGAAGAAAGGAAAAGAATCTTCGTGCCCCAAAAGCTATCGCCCAATCAGCTTGCTGCCTAACATCAGCAAGGTGTTTGAAGTGATACTCAACAGAGCATTAAACGCCCACATTGAGGAAAATGAGTTGATGCCGAATTGCCAATTTGGTTTTCGTGCCAGGCATTCGACCACACATGCAATAACGAAAGTAACCTCAGACATCTGTTGGAAACTAAATGATAGACAATGTGTTGCAGCATGTCTCATTGATATGTAGAAAGCCTTTGATACGGTATGGTTAGATGGACTAATTTTTAAGCTCCTTCAGGACAAGTTCCCCAGACACCTTGTCGCCATGATGTGTAATATGTTATACGGGAAATCGTTTGTTGTAACCGATGGAAATCTGACAACAATGCGCGAGTTCAAGGTCTTGAATGGTCTACAGCAGGGAACAGTTACTGTGCCTCTGCTCTTCTCCATCTTCATTCGCAAATTATTGAACGGCTTTGATTTTAACGTCTCGCCAACGCGATCATTGGTAGCGTTTGCTGATGATCTGATCATCTATACGGCAGACCGAAAAGCTACAATAGTTCAGAGCAATCTCCAAAAAATGTTCAATGCTTGCGATATTCAGTTGCTTGATGATATTCTTTCTAATGCAGTGCTGCTAATGGTAGATTTTTCATTGGTAGCGATGGTAAGTTTGGTGAGCTCGTTGCATTCAAATATAATACCACATTTTAACACGTGGTTGGCGAGCATTGCGAGATACCAAACAACTGCAAATGTGGGACTATAAAAAAACTTTGATTCATTTGCAAACAATGTACGGATCGTTTCCGTTCTTTATGAACCTTACCTCCTCGATTACTACAACTCCATGACATTCAAAAATTTTGAATTCAAAAGAAACGATGGAGTAATAGGTGATGGGGGAGGTGGCACCGGGATATTGGTTCCAAGACCCTATTGTTTCCAAAATATACATAAAGTCGAATTCAAAAGCTTTGAATCTCTTGCTGTCCGTTATAAAGATTTCACTGCCAGGTGGGGATATATTCTTCGTTATCTCTGCCTATGCAACTGGTCGAAAAGTTCTCAAGTTCAAGGAGCCGCTCAATTCCTTGTTTGAAATACTCGTATTAAACAGGCTGTATAATTATTATATTCTTGCCGGTGACCTGAATGCCAAGCATACATCATGGCTGAACGCCACTAATAATCCAAGAGGTGTATTCCTAAAATCGTGGATAACAGAGAACCAAATTGAATACAGGGGCAATAAGTGGGAGTTCCCAACATACCCTAGGACAAATTCATATTTAGACCTCTGCATTGCTGACAAAAGATTTCAATTCAGTTTTAATAGTAATGTCAATCGTAATGGAAATCAATCATCAAAGGAATTATGTTTTCCTCATTCCAGTTCAATATGAAAACCATTGGTTGAATTAAAAAAAACAGACTGGGGAAAGTTTCAAAAGAAGTTTAATCGGGAGTACCAGAAGCAATGTCCTCCTTTGGATGATGGCAACGCTTGCTCAATGGTTCCTAATGACAGGAATCTAACTAACGATGAAATATATCTCTATTCATCGAAGTTAGAAAAGCTGACGTTAGAAACAATTGAGAAAATAGTTCCTAAGGTTAAACGTCGAAACAATATGGCCGGATATGAAACACCCACCACTGCATGGTTGAAAAGATTGAAAGGCCTTCTTCTCACACGCGTCAACAATATTTATCGGCGATTTTTGGACTACAACCATCCCTGGTTGGCTTTGTTGAAGTTACATCTGAGGAGTGTCGGGAACTTAATCCTTTCATACTTCAGGAGTAGGTTCAGCAATTAATGGATGGAAAACCTGAAGGGTATTAGCCCACAGGACCCAGTTGGCGTTTTCACGAAAGTGAATAACATATTCCGTGAGTAGTCTCGATAGGGCTGATATCGAAATTGATAGTACGACTCCGGATAGAAATGGAAACAGGATTATATGTGATGGATTGCAGATACTTGCCCTGATTGGAACACATTTTGAATTGGTTCATCCACCAAACCCTGAGAGAGGGAATGAAATATTTTGAGACGTCGTCGAAGCAAATGTTTCCGACTTCAAATCGAGCCTGAACGCCGAATCAATTCTTCATTTCAATGAAACATTGACATCTGACCTCATACTGAGCTATGTGGAATGATAAACAACAAGAAATCATGTGGTACTGATGGCATTCCAAATGTAGTTCTCCGACATTTGCCTGAGGTTGCTATTAGGAGTTATTGCATATTGTTCAACAACATGTTGAGCAATTCATATTTCCCAAATGAGTGAAAAAACAGCAAGGTAATTCCGATCTTGAAGAAAGGAAAAGAATCTTCAAGTTCTTAAAAATAATGCCCAATCAGCTTGCTGCCTAACATCAGCAAGGTGTTTGGAGTGCTACTAAATAAAGCGTATAATGCCCGCATTGAGAAATTTGAGTTGATGTCAAATTGCCGATTTGGTTTTCGTGCCAGGCATTCGACCAAACATGCGACAACGAAAGTAACCTCAGAAATCGGTTGGAAACTAAATAACAAAGAATGTGTTGGAGCGTATCTCATTGATATGGAGAAAGCCTTCGATACGGTGTGGTTAGATGGACTAATTTTAGAACTGTTTCAAGACAGGTTCCCCAGATGGCTTGTCGCCATGATGTGCAATATATTGTACGGGAAGTCGTTTGTTGTAACTGATAGAAATCTGACAACAATGCGCGAATTCAAGATCTTGAATGGTCTACAGCAGGAAAAAGTTGCTGCGCCTCTACTTTTCTCGATATTCATTCGCAAGCTATTGAACGGCTTTGATTTTAACGTCTCGCCAACGGGATCATTGGTATCGTTTGCTGATGATCTGATCATCTGTACGGCAGACCGAAAAGCTACAATAGTTCAGAGCAATCTCCGAAAAATGTTCAATGATTTACAGCTGTACACTGACTATTGGCGAACGAAAATCAATGTGCAGAAATGCGAAACAATTCTGTTTCGGACAACGCTGAAGGGGGTCAGTCAAGACCTGAAAAGCAATTGGAAGGATTTCCACATTATGGCTGGCGAGGGTAGTTCAGAACGGGTTCTACATAAATCCTGTGTTCGATACCTCGGTTTTCATCTCGATCAGTATTTGTACTACACTGAACATATCGAAATCGTGCTCAGTAAGACACAAAAAGTAGTCATGGCCCTATGAAGACGCTCTCATTCCAGATGCATCAATCTAAAGGTCGAAATTATCGGTTACAAGACCCTGATTAGACCAGTTTTGACATATGGATGTCGGATCTGGTAGCACCAGAGTGCTAGTACTATGGAAAAGTTAAGAGTTTTCGAAAGGAAAACTGATTTGCACAGAAAGCCTGAAACGGATTTGAAACATTATATATCGAATAGAAGAATTTATCAACCTGCTAAAGTGACGAGAGTCTATATCTTTAATTGAAACTTCTTCGGAATCACATCGCTAGATCTGTAACTGTGAGTGAAAACCCTTGGATTTCACAGCCGTTCCATCCTAGAGACTTGCCTCGCTACTGGCTTCATTCCTCCAGAAGCATTCGTATATTTGGACATGAATTGATATGTTTTTAATTCTGACGGCGTCCCAATCGTATATCACATATATAGACGGGCAACCGATAAGAAAATAAAATATCCTCCGAATTTGAGTTCACGAGACCAACAATTCCAATGGAGATATTCATTTGCTAGACTCGTTGAAGCCGGTCGAGCTGAGACAGAGCAACCTAGTATTGGTGGCTGAATGACAAAATTATTCATGCTCATTTTGAGTTTTTGTGTTTTTCGTAACTAAGCTTTTGAGTTTCAGCTCATTATTGCTACATTCAGTTTTGTTGAATATTTGTGTGTGTTATGTTTATCATATTAGGTTAAGGATAAGGTTAAATGCGTAGGTTAGGAATATTGTGATAGAATTTTTCGTATAAGGTAATGCTTTTGATTGAATTTTTATTAGAATTAGGTTATAACATATTAGGTGTAGGATCAAAGTTCACTGTTATGTTAAAGTTATAATAATTTTTGAATAGCGTTGACTGGTTTTTTCTCCTTTTTCCAATCACACGAATCATAAAATATGTAAAATCTTAATTAATTTGAATTTGCTTTGTTTTTTTGATCAAATTTGTTTAACTGATAACATTTAAATTTAGATAGTAGTTTGGGACATTAAGGTTTCGTATTATTTTTGTTTGGAATTTGTTTTATATTCTTTCAAAATTAATAACGATTAGTATTGAATAAAGCGCTGTTGACGTTGATAATTCAGAGAAAAGTAAAACTGACAGCTGTTTTATCAATGACGTCATTACTTTCTTGCGTTTTTATCAGCTGTCGTGACATTTCTCTAGTAAGTGTCAGATTGTAATCAAATGATGGAAGGAAGGGTTATTGGCGGCACTTTGTTGCCAGAGAAATTGTTGAGCAGGATAGCCTGAATTGTTTCTTGTGAGTCGTCTAGTTGAGCGGGAAGTTGCAAAGTAGTCAATTAAGTGTTTCATACACATTCTAATCAACATTAACCTGGACTTCATTCAATTTTAAATTTATGGCACTCAGTGTAAGTACATTGTTCGAAACTCATATCAAACCGATTCCATACAATTGCAAATTGGTTCATAAATGAATTGATAAAGCCAATGCTAAATCGTCTCCTATGAAAAATAAGTCTGGTAAAATTATAACAAGAAGTAAACCCTCGAATGGCAGCACAGCGCCTGGAAAATCGACTAAACATCATAGCAATACATCTGATGATGAAATGGATGCGGATAACGAAAATGAAAATAAATGTAGCTCAGCAAGAACTTGAAGTGCATGTTTTCCTAGCCTGAATAATGCCGCGAACAGCGTTTCATCGTCAACACTCTTACCACCCGAACTGGCACCAAGTCCAAGTCGAAGGAGCGCCCGGCTAGGAACAGCTTATAGTCAAGAGGAATCAAGTAGCGAAACGAGCAATACAACATCATCACCAAGTTCTTCGGGTGATGATAGTGAAGAAAGCAGTGGTATTCCGGTTTCTGAGTTAGGCCACTCTCGGTGGTAAAGATGTCTGCTGGCACGTAATCACTCAAAGCAATGAAAAGAATTGTAGTGAATTTAGTGATGTTTCAAAAGTCCGTGAAGGACTGCAGCGATGTTCTGCTGCCTCGGCAGAAGAAGATGGAGGTATCCGCCGAGAATGCCCTGGTCTGGAGACGCGTGAATGCGCTGGCAGGCTAGCATTGCGGTGTCGTGGGGCGGGTTCATTTCCCCAGCACAAGGACCCACTACAAAAAAATTTCGCATTCTCGAATTTGATGGTCAATTAATCAAGAGGCGACCGAAGTCGCAAAAAGTGTAGATAACTACACCGAGTTAGATAGTACTTGTTCCGAGAACAAGTGGAACCTGAAAAGAATGGTGGACTTGGGGTAACCTCGTCATTACACGACGAAGCTCATGGCCCACAAATGAAAGAGGGGCAACCGGGTGGTGATGGAGCCCCTTCGCACCCACCCAACCGGAATAAATCCATATTTTGTTGCAGTGGCCAGGTATTCCTCTTCTGAGTGGAAAACTCATACAACTTGACTTGTATGAACTTTCCTATCAGAAGGGGAGTACCCCGGTGACCAATTTATGCCATAGAATTATACAATTCGATTGCATAACTCTATGCCATAAAGAGGCACTCTGCTTGGGCCACTCAACCCGCTATGTCACCTGAAACAAAGAAGGATTAGTTAAGTACCCGGCGGCTGGCTCATGTTTTTAGGGGGCAGCCTGCCACCGTACCGGGCCCTATACCCGGGCGAAGGTTATCGGAAAGGAAAGACCGATTTTCTAAAAAAAATTTAGCACTTCATTTTTTCTTATGTTTCTTCACAAGTATTTCTTCTTTTATATATAATCTGTGGTCAATATTCCGATAAGACAATTCAATAATATTCTTCCGACACAAATTAACTGGTTACAATTCAAATAATGTTTGTGGAATATAAAGCAAAGCTTTATGTATAAACTGATCGCAAAAAAAAAAAAATGCAAAAATATATGTATCTAAATGTGCAAAAAAAATATATATATAGATATAGCAACGTGTGCAAAAAGAATATCTGTATATGTAACAAAATGTGCAAAAAAAAAATATATATATACGAGTATATAACAACGTGTGCAAAAAGAATATATGTATATGTATCAAAATGTGCAAAAGAGAAAAAAAATATATGGATATGACAAAGTGTGCAAGAAAGTATATAGATAAATTTAAAAATAATATTTAACATTATTTAAAAAAAAGATTATTCATAATTTATGTAAAATTATTACTTCTATAAAAATATAATTCAATTTAAATTATAAATAATATAAAAAGAAATGTAATTTATAATATAAAAATTTTTTAAATATTAACGAAATATTTAATATAATATAATATATATAATGACATATAAGGGTACTCACCCAAACATCCTCGTCGGGCGCCCGCTGATGATGTGGGTGGTCCTGAAATTCAAATTTTTCTTCCGTTATAGCAACTTTTTGACTACACAGATAGCAAGCCCGTTGGCTGCGTCCTAAAGCAGGCATTAACAACATTGAATGACTATTTTGCAGGTTTTACGAGTTGATCCGTCTTAATAACTTCCTTGCGCTCTTGCTGTACGGTAAATGTTATTCTATCGATTATTTAAATAAGTTGTTTGTAGAAATTAGTCGTCTTGATTATTTTGACAAGTTGTTTAAAGTAAGTATTAGAGTAGGAAATCCATTGCATATCCAGGCTTCCAAAATTTTAACAATAGTATTTACATAAGGGCCCAACGCTTTTGTTGCAGACAATCAGTCGACTGTTTTTGCGTCGCAGAAAATAGTTCCACTCAATTCCAACCGTCCATCTGCGCCAAAGGCAAATAAGACTTATCACCTGAAGGCGAACACTCTGCTATCGCTGAACTACCCGAACCATAAACCGATCACTTAATGGACACGGAATGAAAATCAGATTCGGTTAAACAATTCCTTTGTTCTTTCGTTGACTGTGATATTCAAAACGTCAATCGTCAATCTGCGCCAAAGGCAAATAAGACTTATCACCTGAAGGCGAACACTCTGCTATCGCTGAACTACCCGAACCACAAACCGATCACTTAATGGACACGGAATGAAAATCAGGTTCAACTAAACAATTCCTGCAATCAGTTTCGGTCTGTTAATAATATGGTGATAGCCCCCGCTAATAAAGGAAGAGATAAAAGTAATAAAACGGCGGCAATAACAAACTGATCAAACAAATAGCGGTATACGGTCGAACGTAATAATGCAATCAATAGTTGCTTCAGGGAATTTATCTTTGGGATGGATGAAGACAATGATGAATAAATTCTCTTTACAGTATGTCCAAAAATTTTGTTCGATCATACGCGCCTTCGTCTCGCTTAAAAAAAACCGTGCACCTTGAGTTGATCTGGCTTCGCAAGTCCAGATTTCGTTAGCCACTGGCAAATGTTCTCTCGCTGATCACCTTGAAGCTGTAATACTTCACCGTATTCGGGACGCTCTATTACTGTGCCATTGCACGCAAATTCCTTTTTACATGCTCGCACAATTTTCTTCAGGTCATATTCCGAGGAAAGGCCCTGCACCGTAGTTAGTGTTTTTCGACCATTTCTCTGCTGAATTCTTATGTGCACAAGTCCGTCCTGTACAGTATCATCAGCACAAATGATTGCATCAGCAAAGGGGTCAAAGTTTTGCAAATTCTGGGCGGACATACGATAAATAAATTAAACACAGGCAAGAAATAAAACTGCCAATCGAATATCGGGCACAACTTGTCAAATCCAGATTCTGAAATCAAACTGCTCGCGTGTACGACGACTAGGCTCGAAAGATCTCGTCCTCCTCATTCACTTAATTCACATCAGACGGATCCATATCCCATATTGCTGGAATTTTAGTTTTTGCCTTTAAATGTTGAACATGATCGGGATCCTTTCGCAGAAGGCAATCACTCTGAAGAGGACAATCGCACCAATTCGTTATTTCTTCCTCTTGTTCAACGCACTCTTGTTCTTACTTGAACGAGTTATGAACGTCACAAAAACTCTTCACTCGCCAAGACTTAACCTCCTCCTCCTTCACTTGATTACCACCTGCAAGCATGCAAATTAAAAAAAAAGAACCCACATTATAAGCGCCAATCTTCCAGACTAAAATGACAACAGTCAAATATCGAACAGATGGAAAAACTAACTACCGAATATTTCCTTACATACATCAGACGGATCCATATCCCATATCGCTGGAATTTTAGTTTTTGCCTTTAAATGTTGAACATGATCGGGATCCTTTCGCAGAAGGCAATCACTCTGAAGAGGACAATCACACCAATTCGTTATTTCTTCCTCTTGTTCAACGCACTCTTGTTCTTACTTGAACGAGTTATGAACGTCACAAACACTCTTCACTCGCCAAGACTTGACCTCCTCCTCCTTCACTTGATTACCACACCTGCGCCCTGTCAAAAATCTTAAATCGTCCCAGATCAATCTTAAAGGGCTGCGCTCGTTGTGATCAAATTGGAGGGAAATTGATGTCCCATACAATTTGCACAAAGCAGCTGGTTTTTCGTTTGTTTAGTTGATCTGGGACATATTATGCCTGAATTTCCTTTAACCCTTTGCCGGCGCCGAATAATCGAGCAGTTTTAGTTGTGCGGAAGAAAGAAAAAAAAATAACAAAAAATAAAATAAGAGAAAAAATCGATAAATTGACATAAATAGAATTTGAATTCTATGTGGATTGATCCGATAATTTAAAGAGAAAAAAGGAAGAGAAAAAAAATAGTAAATTTAACTAACTGCTCGATTACTACAGGGCAGCTAATTTTCTCGCGACCCCAAGGCGACGAGGATTGAGAAAAAGGAGCTGAAGGATCTTTCAGTGTACCCTTAGTTGTCTTCGGCGTCGGAATAAAGAGTGACGAACAATAAAAGAAAACACAATTGACAGACGGCTGGACTGACTTATGTTTATGTTTGGCCGGAAGTATACAACCCTTGCACGATTTTGAAAATATATGCGGACGGACAAAACAGACGTGACTAATTATCTATCGGCGCAGGTCTTTCGCGTGGTATATCCCCACTTCTTTTCCCGATGGGTCCGTTATCAGGTAACGGTTAGGTCCAATTACCTTCTTTATGCGGCTTTTCAAGAATCGCCTGTCCAGCTTGGCGTTGTATACCCCGCGGCGTCACTTTGGCGGAAATTGCGCCGGAAAACTTCATCTCCTTCTTTGAAATTAGCAGATCGTGACCTGGGGTTGTACTGTGCCTCATTTGCACTTCCTGCGGCCTTAATCTTCCGTCCGATTTGTTGGCGGAGGTCTCCTAAACGTTCGTGGGGCTCCAGCGCAACGACGGGGTCTCCCAAACACTTCAATTGCCGTAACAGCCGGTATGATTGACCGTGGCAAATCATGTGCTGTCCAAAGGCGGCAAAGTAAGGGGCGACACCGGTGACGGAATGATACGAGGATCGCAGGGCGCATGTGATGGCGGACAATCGCCGATCCCAATCTTTTTGAGATGGGTGGATGTAGGAACGGATCGCGGCCAATAGGGTGCGGCTCAACCGTTCGGAGGCGTTAGACTGAGGAGAGTATATGGGCGTCAGTTGGTGTTCAACGCCATACTGTTCGAGTAGGCCCTTAAACTGCCGAGACCGGAACTGTACTCCGTTGTCCGAGTACACACTCTCTGGAACCCCGAACACATGGAATACCCGGTTCTCTACGAATTTCACGATAGATGGAGTTGTGAATTTACGGATAGGTTCCACCAGTGGGAATTTTGAGAGCTGGTCTAGAATGACTATAGCTCCGATGTGTCCCATAGATGACCGAGGATATGGACCGAGTAGATCGATGTATAGACGTTAGAATACGCGTTCTGGAACGTTGAGTTGACCCATAGGAGGTCGTAGAGGCTGGTTGGGCGCTTTGGTGCCTTTACAGGTCTCACAGACGCTCACGTAGTCTTTGACCTGGGATGCCATTTTAGGCCAAAAGAAGTATTTCTTGAGTCGCCGTAACGTCCGACCGTAACCTCAGTGGGCACTTAAAGGGTGGTCATGAGCGCGGAGGATCAGATGTTGTGTCATTTCCTCCGGTACCCAGAGTTTCCAGGACTCTTCTTCCTGCCAGTGGCGTATTCATTTCGTCTATATACGTAGCCGTCTATTACCCTCAAATCAGGCAGCTGCGATTGTTGGGTCGCGATGGTTTGCCTCAACTCTTTGTAGCTGTCTGATTCGAAATGTGGGCTGTCCAAATCTATCTCGATGGGGTCCTCGTCATTTATTGTCAATTCGGCTCCCTCTGGGGAAAACATTCGTGAGAGAGTGTCGGGTACGATGTTCTGGGTCCCTTTCCGATGATTGATGGAAAACTTGAACCCTTGCAGTTTAAGAGCCCATCTTGCTAGGCGTCCATGTAAATCTGCCTGGTTCATCAACCATTGTAGCGAAGCGTGGTCCGTGATGATCTCGAATTGGTGGCCCTCGATATAAGCTCGGAATTTCTTCACAGCCATTACCGCTGCCAAACATTCCTGCTCGGACACAGTATTGTTCCTTTGGGCCGAGTTCAGCTTATTGGACATGAAGGCGATGGGAGCTTCTTCTCCCTCATCGGTCAATTGTACCAGCACGGCTCCGACTCCATGTTGACTTGCGTCACAATGAATGGAGAAGGGCTTCGTAAAGTCGGGGCTGTGCAAGACCGGAGCTGAAGTTAGAGCTTGTTTTAGCTCTTCAAATGCCTTTCGGCTGAGCTCGGTCCAAATGAACTTCCCTTTCCGCAGCATGTCTGACAGGAGCGCTGAAACTGTTGCGTATTTCCGAACAAACCTTCGGTACCAACCGCACACACCAAGGAAACGTCGTAGCTGCTTAACTGTTTTTGGTAAGGGGAACTCATCAATCGCACGAGTTTTGTCTGGATCCGTTTTGATAGTGCCATGTCCTATGACATGTCCTAGGTATCGGACTTCTTTCATGACAAACTTACTTTTCTGTACGTTGATGGTGAGTCCCGCCTTACTGATGTGCAGGGCTACTTCTTGTAGGAGTAGGAGGTGTTGATCGAACGTTTCCGTGATGAGTAACAGATCATCCAGGTACACGAACACTTGGTGTTTCAGGTGAGGTGGGATGACCTTGTCCATCAGCCGAGTCATCGTTTGCGGCGCGTTACAAGGCCAAAGGGCATTGTGACGAACTGATATAATGGTCGTCCAGGCACTGTGAAGGCGGTCTTATCCCTCGACCCCTCATCGAGTGGAATTTGCCAGAAGGCGTCTTTTAGGTCGAGACTGGTGATATAATTGGCTTTCGGCAGTCTCCCTAGTATTCCATCGATGAGTGGAAGAGGGTACGCGTCCTTGATGGTAACCGCGTTTACCTTACCAAGGTTACCGGTGATGACCAGGCACTTTGGGACTCCTCTATGACCCCCAACTCGAGCATCCTATCCAGCTCCGCATACACCAACTTCTCCATGGCCGGTGAGATGGCATAGTGTCTCTGCGTAATCGGTTTACTATCGCCAACGTCGATGGCGTGTGAGACTAGGTGGGGCGGCCAAGGCCTTGGGTAGCGTAAGATGGAAAAGCAGCGATGAATGCTTCCAGGCGTTACCGTTGGTTAGGCGTCAGTTCATGCCTATCGGGAATAGAAGTGAGTTAGTTGACATATCTGGTATTTAAAGACAAATCTGTGAATAAATCGGAGGCCAATCCAAAGCGAAGGACGAAATCGACGCCAAGGTACACATTCTGAGTCAAAGACGGGATAATGTAGAAAGTAATATCCTTCGTCTGACCCCTGAACGTCACGGGTGTGGTTAGTTTACCTCGTATAGGGTGTTCGGTGCCATCAGCTGTACTGATTTCAGTGCGCCAGGGTTTAATCAAGGTTGGATATTCTTGGAGCACCTTCGAGCCAAAGCTCGAGGCAAGACAACTGATACTGGCACCCGTGTCGATCAATGCAAACACGGTTTCGCCCAACACTTTAATTGGATGATAAGGTCTGATCTCATTCTCACAACCTCCGAGATGTTACAAGAGTTTAGGGTTTGACGGCAGGTGCGCACTCTCTTGCGGAAATTCCGCCAACGACGGGTTGACCATTTTGTCTTGCGCGGGCGGGAAGTGACTTCTTCGGAAGCAAATATTCGCTCTCGAGCCACCCGATATTCCTGCAGTCGAACATGATAAGGTTTTAGAATGCGTATTTGAGGCTGCCGGGGTTCTTCTGGCAGTGACTGCGGTGGTCGCTTTAATATTGTCGTTGGCGAGGTCTCCGGAAGAGAGTGTACATCCGCAGTCATAGTGGTCATGGCTGGTGTGTTAATGTCAGGTTTGTTGGGGTGAGCAGCTGGCTGAGGAGCTACTGCGGGGGCTTCGAGTACCGCTGAGGTGGTCGGGTACTCTTTCGGCCGTTTTTTTGCGCGGCACATTCAGGGCAATCAGGGAAGTAAGTGTCCGGCTTGCCGCAACCGTACCAGAAAACCTTACGCTCTTCTCGACATGAAATGAACCGGTGTCCGATTTGATTGCAATTCCAGCAGGTCGTGAGGCTTCCCATCGCTGCTACAGCAAGCTGGTCCTGGTCCATATCTTCCTCCAGATCCATGGTGGTATAATCTGGGGCCAATTCCGCGATTCCTCGCCGAGGACCCGTCATAGCTAGTAAGTAGGGCCGGTCCCGGAGGTCTTCCTTAAACCCTTCTAGGCGACGCACAGTTCTCAGCAGTGCCTCCATACTCTGTGGATCAGAGTTCACGATATGGCGACGGAGCTCCGGCCTTAGATTGCGCTTTAGCAACGCAGCAATTGGGTGGAAGACATCGGCTCTGACAACTGGTCATTCAGCCGAAGAATATCTGCTCGATATTGATGGAAAGACTCGTCCGGACGCTGCCATCTAGCATGAATCTTGTCCAGTACTAATTCGTCCATGTCTACCGTAGGGTACTCCATGCGGAGTACCTCCTTCAACCCTGACCAGCGTATTGATGGTGGGGCCGAATGTATTCGCCAATATGACTCAAGTGCTGCTCCCCTAAGCAGCATTGGCAAATATCCTGCCAGCGCCGTGTGGTCTCCTGCTAGCATTTGCTCAATCAGCGACTACACCCGACCAATGAAAACTTCCACAGTTATGGTGTTGGGTTCCCCGCTGAAATGCAGATTCCAGCCCTGAATGATGCTGGGGATCTGCGTCGGCTTCAGCCGATACGTGGCGTGTGGATGGATGCGTTGGTCCGGCGGAATCACTGGAGCCTGAGTTGGGGGCGGTGCTTGGCTCAGTCGAGGCCGGTACACTGGAGCTAACGGATTCATTGCCGCACCGAGCCGAATTCGTTCGTGATCGCGCCGCGAGTCTACCGGAAAATCCCATGGATTTGGGTCCGAATCCCACATCGGAGGCGTTCTTGGCCGAGGTGGTACTGGATTCTCCTTCTGGCTTTCCAGCGAGGCTACCCGGGTGGTCAGGTCCTGCATGAGCGCTATTAAATCCTGTAGGACTGTCGCCTCCACAGCCACGGTGGGTCTCGGCCCTTCCGCAGGCGGCACTGCTTCGCCCTGGTAGTCTTCCTCTCGTGCACCCATTGTCGTGGATGGAAGGGGTCCGCTTTTGGGCACTGTTCCACTTGCGCTGGAGGACTGAGGCCGTTCTGTGGCTGGCTGGGTGGTTTCTAGAGGCTGACGACAGAGCGGGCACGTGGATGAGGTTTGCCGCAGTTGGACCAAACACAGCTGGTGTAGCCTGTGTCCACACTGCAAACGCTGACTGGTGAGTTCATCCATGTCCTCATGGCATATGGAGCACAAGAGCGCTGGTCCGGCATCTGACCTCAACTTCCTCCTCTCTGGAGTTCTTTTGGTGGGCATGCTAAACCAATTAATTTTTCTAAACAAATGCCTTAATGAATAAATATAAAAATAATAGAATAAATGTGAAAAAGTAATTTAAAATATATGCCTATCAAGTGGCCGTCAGTGGCGAACTATACAAGTACCTCAAAAAAAACAAAGTGTATGAAAAAAAGTGATCGAAATATCAAAAAAAAAATAATCGGTCTTTCCATTCCGTCCTTCTTTCCAAGTATGGACACCAATGGCACATTCCTTCTGTAGTGTTCAGGGACGACTCTCTTGCGGCACCATGAGAATCAGGGTTCAGAAGTGCTCCCTCATCCGCAAGTTTTTTCAAGTTACAACTTGTCAGCCCAGGGTTGAATTCTGATCCACAAGCAGCGCGTGTCTTGTCATGGATAGTCATGGATTAGCTAATCAGCCAATCAATGAAATCAAGATCCATGTAATTTAAGACACCCAGGCACCGCTGGTTTGGGGAGCGGATCAGAATCCTCCGCAAAATGGATGTTGAGATAATAACTTCCGAACACAAATAGGGACTCTAATATCATTTGGCCTTACTATTTATACAATGCTGGTAAACCTCCAAAGTATACATCAAAAGCAGGACCAAACAATATTGATATCCAAAGACAACACACGTCCGGAAGTTATTAGTTGCTGGGGCACGATTAGTGCGAAAACCCTCGGGAATTACCTACCCGCCAATAATATTAACACCTTGTGGTGACACCTAGAGACGATGGACTGTCTCGTGCTCACGACTGATGATACAGCCGGGCATTTCGGAGCCCCACGTTGGGCGCCATTTGTAGTGAATTTAGTGATGTTTCAAAAGTCCGTGAAGGACTGCAGCGATGTTCTGCCGCCTCGGCAGAAGAAGATGGAGGTACCTGCCGAGAACGCCCTCGTCTGGAGACGCGTGAATGCGCTGGCAGGCTAGCATTGCGGTGTCGTGGGGCGGGAGTCATTTCCCCAGCACGAGGACCCACTACAAAAAAATTTCGCACTCTCGAATTTGATGGTCAATTAATCAAGAGGCGACCGAAGTCGCAAAAAGTGTAGATAACTACACCGAGTTAGATAGTACTTGTTCCGAGAACAAGTGGAACCTGGAAAGAAAGGCGGACTTGGGGTAACCTCGTCATTACACGACGAAGTTCATGGCCCACAAATGAAAGAGGGGCAACCGGGTGGTGATGGAGCCCCTTCGCACCCACCCAACCGGAATAAATCCATATTTTGTTGCAGTGGCTCATACAACTTGACTTGTATGAACTTTCCCATCAGAAGGGGAGTACCCCGGTGACCAATTTATGCCATAGAATTATACAATTCGATTGCATAACTCTATGCCATAAAGAGGCACTCTGTTTGGGCCACTCAACCCGCTATGTCACCTGAAACAAAGAAGGATTAGTTAAGTACCCGGCGGCTGGCTCATGTTTTTAGGGGGCAGCCTGCCACCATACCGGGTCCTATACCCGGGCCTATACCCGGGCAAAGGTTATCGGAAAGGAAAGACCGATTTTCTAAAAAAAATTTAGCACTTCATTTTTTCTTATGTTTCTTCACAAGTATTTCTTCTTTTATATATAATCTGTGGTCAATATTCCGATAAGACAATTCAATAATATTCTTCCGACACAAATTAACTGGTTACAATTCAAATAATGTTTGTGGAATATAACGCAAAGCTTTATGTATAAACTGATCGCAACAAAAAAAAATATGCAAAAATATATGTATCTAAATGTGCAAAAAAAATATATATATAGATATAACAACGTGTGCAAAAAGAATATATGTATATGTATCAAAATGTGCAAAAAAAAAATATATATATATAACAACGTGAAAGAAGAAAGTATATAGATAAATTTAAAAATAATATTTAACATTATTTAAAAAAAAGATTATTCATAATTTATGTAAAATTATTACTTCTATAAAAATATAATTTAATTTAAATTATAAATAATATAAAAAGAAATGTAATTTATAATATAAAAATTTTTTAAATATTAACGAAATATTTAATATAATATAATATATATAATGACATATAAGGGTACGCACCCAAACATCCTCGTCGGGCGCCCGCTGATGATGTGGGTGGTCCTGAAATTCAAATTTTTCTTCCGTTATAGCAACTTTTTGACTACACAGATAGCAAGCCCGTTGGCTGCGTCCTAAAGCAGGCATTTACAACATTGAATGACTATTTTGCAGGTTTTACGAGTTGATCCGTCTTAATAACTTCCTGGCGCTCTTGCTGTACGGTAAATGTTATTCTATCGATTATTTAAACAAGTTGTTTGTAGAAATTAGTCGTCTTGATTATTTTGACAAGTTGTTTAAAGTAAGTATTAGAGTAGGAAATCCATTGCATATCCAGGCTTCCAAAATTTTAACAATAGTATTTACATAAGGGCCCAACACTTTTGTTGCAGACAATCAGTCGACTGCTTTTGCGTCGCAGAAAATAGTTCCACTCAATTCCAACCGTCCATCTGCGCCAAAGGCAAGTAAGACTTATCACCTGAAGGCGAACACTCTGCTATCGCTGAACTACCCGAACCATAAACCGATCACTTAATGGACACGGAATGAAAATCAGATTCGGTTAAACAATTCCTTTGTTCTTTCGTTGACTGTGATATTCAAAACGTCAATCGTCAATCTGCGCCAAAGGCAAATAAGGCTTATCACCTGAAGGCGAACACTCTGCTATCGCTGAACTACCCGAACCATAAACCGACCACTTAATGGACACGGAATGAAAATCAGGTTCAACTAAACAATTCCTGCAATCAGTTTCGGTCTGTTAATAATATGGTGATAGCCCCCGCTAATACAGGAAGAGATAAAAGTAATAAAACGGCGGCAATAACAAACTGATCAAACAAATAGCGGTATACGGTCGAACGTAATAATGCAATCAATAGTTGCTTCAGGGAATTTATCTTTGGGATGGATGAAGACAATGATGAATAAATTCTCTTTACAGTATGTCCAAAAATTTTGTTCGATCATACGCGCCTTCGTCTCGCTTAAAAAAAACCGTGCACCTTGAGTTGATCTGGCTTCGCAAGTCCAGATTTCGTTAGCCACTGGCAAATGTTCTCTCGCTGATCACCTTGAAGCTGTAATACTTCACCGTATTCGGGACGCTCTATTACTGTGCCATTGCACGCAAATTCCTTTTTACATGCTCGCACAATTTTCTTCAGGTCATATTCCGAGGAAAGGCCCTGCACCGTAGTTAGTGTTTTTCGACCATTTCTCTGCTGAATTCTTATGTGCACAAGTCCGTCCTGTACAGTATCATCAGCACAAATGATTGCATCAGCAAAGGGGTCAAAGTTTTGCAAATTCTGGGCGGACATACGATAAATAAATTAAACACAGGCAAGAAATAAAACTGCCAATCGAATATCGGGCACAACTTGTCAAATCCAGATTCTGAAATCAAACTGCTCATTCACTTGATTCACATCAGACGGATCCATATCCCATATCGCTGGAATTTTAGTTTTTGCCTTTAAATGTTGAACATGGTCGGGATCCTTTCGCAGAAGGCAATCACTCTGAAGAGGACAATCACACCAATTCGTTATTTCTTCCTCTTGTTCAACGCACTCTTGTTCTTACTTGAACGAGTTATGAACGTCACAAACACTCTTCACTCGCCAAGACTTGACCTCCTCCTCCTTCACTTGATTACCACACCTGCGCCCTGTCAAAAATCTTAAATCGTCCCAGATCAATCTTAAAGGGCTGCGCTCGTTGTGATCAAATTGGAGGGAAATTGATGTCCCATACAATTTGCACAAAGCAGCTGGTTTTTCGTTTGTTTAGTTGATCTGGGACATATTATGCCTGAATTTCCTTTAACCCTTTGCCGGCGCCGAATAATCGAGCAGTTTTAGTTGTGCGGAAGAAAGAAAAAAAAATAACAAAAAATAAAATAAGAGAAAAAATCGATAAATTGACATAAATAGAATTTGAATTCTATGTGGATTGATCCGATAATTTAAAGAGAAAAAAGGAAGAGAAAAAAAATAGTAAATTTAACTAACTGCTCGATTACTACAGGGCAGCTAATTTTCTCGCGACCCCAAGGCGACGAGGATTGAGAAAAAGGAGCTGAAGGATCTTTCAGTGTACCCTTAGTTGTCTTCGGCGTCGGAATAAAGAGTGACGAACAATAAAAGAAAACACAATTGACAGACGGCTGGACTGACTTATGTTTATGTTTGGCCGGAAGTATACAACCCTTGCACGATTTTGAAAATATATGCGGACGGACAAAACAGACGTGACTAATTATCTATCGGCGCAGGTCTTTCGCGTGGTATATCCCCACTTCTTTTCCCGATGGTTCCGTTATCAGGTAACGGTTAGGTCCAATTACCTTCTTTATGCGGCTTTTCAAGAATCGCCTGTCCAGCTTGGCGTTGTATACCCCGCGGCGTCACTTTGGCGGAAATTGCGCGGCCTTAATCTTCCGTCCGATTTGTTGGCGGAGGTCTCCTAAACGTTCGTGGGGCTCCAGCGCAACGACGGGGTCTCCCAAACACTTCAATTGCCGTAACAGCCGGTATGATTGACCGTGGCAAATCATGTGCTGTCCAAAGGCGGCAAAGTAAGGGGCGACACCGGTGACGGAATGATACGAGGATCGCAGGGCGCATGTGATGGCGGACAATCGCCGATCCCAATCTTTTTGAGATGGGTGGATGTAGGAACGGATCGCGGCCAATAGGGTGCGGCTCAACCGTTCGGAGGCGTTAGACTGAGGAGAGTATATGGGCGTCAGTTGGTGTTCAACGCCATACTGTTCGAGTAGGCCCTTAAACTGCCGAGACCGGAACTGTACTCCGTTGTCCGAGTACACACTCTCTGGAACCCCGAACACATGGAATACCCGGTTCTCTACGAATTTCACGATAGATGGAGTTGTGAATTTACGGATAGGTTCCACCAGTGGGAATTTTGAGAGCTGGTCTAGAATGACTATAGCTCCGATGTGTCCCATAGATGACCGAGGATATGGACCGAGTAGATCGATGTATAGACGTTAGAATACGCGTTCTGGAACGTTGAGTTGACCCATAGGAGGTCGTAGAGGCTGGTTGGGCGCTTTGGTGCCTTTACAGGTCTCACAGGCGCTCACGTAGTCTTTGACCTGGGATGCCATTTTAGGCCAAAAGAAGTATTTCTTGAGTCGCCGTAACGTCCGACCGTAACCTCAGTGGGCACTTAAAGGGTGGTCATGAGCGCGGAGGATCAGATGTTGTGTCATTTCCTCCGGTACCCAGAGTTTCCAGGACTCTTCTTCCTGCCAGTGGCGTATTCATTTCGTCTATATACGTAGCCGTCTATTACCCTCAAATCAGGCAGCTGCGATTGTTGGGTCGCGATGGTTTGCCTCAACTCTTTGTAGCTGTCTGATTCGAAATTTGGGCTGTCCAAATCTATCTCGATGGGGTCCTCGTCATTTATTGTCAATTCGGCTCCCTCTGGGGAAAACATTCGTGAGAGAGTGTCGGGTACGATGTTCTGGGTCCCTTTCCGATGATTGATGGAAAACTTGAACCCTTGCAGTTTAAGAGCCCATCTTGCTAGGCGTCCATGTAAATCTGCCTGGTTCATCAACCATTGTAGCGAAGCGTGGTCCGTGATGATCTCGAATTGGTGGCCCTCGATATAAGCTCGGAATTTCTTCACAGCCATTACCGCTGCCAAACATTCCTGCTCGGACACAGTATTGTTCCTTTGGGCCGAGTTCAGCTTATTGGACATGAAGGCGATGGGAGCTTCTTCTCCCTCATCGGTCAATTGTACCAGCACGGCTCCGACTCCATGTTGACTTGCGTCACAATGAATGGAGAAGGGCTTCGTAAAGTCGGGGCTGTGCAAGACCGGAGCTGAAGTTAGAGCTTGTTTTAGCTCTTCAAATGCCTTTCGGCTGAGCTCGGTCCAAATGAACTTCCCTTTCCGCAGCATGTCTGACAGGAGCGCTGAAACTGTTGCGTATTTCCGAACAAACCTTCGGTACCAACCGCACACACCAAGGAAACGTCGTAGCTGCTTAACTGTTTTTGGTAAGGGGAACTCATCAATCGCACGAGTTTTGTCTGGATCCGTTTTGATAGTGCCATGTCCTATGACATGTCCTAGGTATCGGACTTCTTTCATGACAAACTTACTTTTCTGTACGTTGATGGTGAGTCCCGCCTTACTGATGTGCAGGGCTACTTCTTGTAGGAGTAGGAGGTGTTGATCGAACGTTTCCGTGATGAGTAACAGATCATCCAGGTACACGAACACTTGGTGTTTCAGGTGAGGTGGGATGACCTTGTCCATCAGCCGAGTCATCGTTTGCGGCGCGTTACAAGGCCAAAGGGCATTGTGACGAACTGATATAATGGTCGCCCAGGCACTGTGAAGGCGGTCTTATCCCTCGACCCCTCATCGAGTGGAATTTGCCAGAAGGCGTCTTTTAGGTCGAGACTGGTGATATAATTGGCTTTCGGCAGTCTCCCTAGTATTCCATCGATGAGTGGAAGAGGGTACGCGTCCTTGATGGTAACCGCGTTTACCTTACCAAGGTTACCGGTGATGACCAGGCACTTTGGGACTCCTCTATGACCCCCAACTCGAGCATCCTATCCAGCTCCGCATACACCAACTTCTCCATGGCCGGTGAGATGGCATAGTGTCTCTGCGTAATCGGTTTACTATCGCCAACGTCGATGGCGTGTGAGACTAGGTGGGGCGGCCAAGGCCTTGGGTAGCGTAAGATGGAAAAGCAGCGATGAATGCTTCCAGGCGTTACCGTTGGTTAGGCGTCAGTTCATGCCTATCGGGAATAGAAGTGAGTTAGTTGACATATCTGGTATTTAAAGACAAATCTGTGAATAAATCGGAGGCCAATCCAAAGCGAAGGACGAAATCGACGCCAAGGTACACATTCTGAGTCAAAGACGGGATAATGTAGAAAGTAATATCCTTCGTCTGACCCCTGAACGTCACGGGTGTGGTTAGTTTACCTCGTATAGGGTGTTCGGTGCCATCAGCTGTACTGATTTCAGTGCGCCAGGGTTTAATCAAGGTTGGATATTCTTGGAGCACCTTCGAGCCAAAGCTCGAGGCAAGACAACTGATACTGGCACCCGTGTCGATCAATGCAAACACGGTTTCGCCCAACACTTTAATTGGATGATAAGGTCTGATCTCATTCTCACAACCTCCGAGATGTTACAAGAGTTTAGGGTTTGACGGCAGGTGCGCACTCTCTTGCGGAAATTCCGCCAACGACGGGTTGACCATTTTGTCTTGCGCGGGCGGGAAGTGACTTCTTCGGAAGCAAATATTCGCTCTCGAGCCACCCGATATTCCTGCAGTCGAACATGATAAGGTTTTAGAATGCGTATTTGAGGCTGCCGGGGTTCTTCTGGCAGTGACTGCGGTGGTCGCTTTAATATTGTCGTTGGCGAGGTCTCCGGAAGAGAGTGTACATCCGCAGTCATAGTGGTCATGGCTGGTGTGTTAATGTCAGGTTTGTTGGGGTGAGCAGCTGGCTGAGGAGCTACTGCGGGGGCTTCGAGTACCGCTGAGGTGGTCGGGTACTCTTTCGGCCGTTTTTTTGCGCGGCACATTCAGGGCAATCAGGGAAGTAAGTGTCCGGCTTGCCGCAACCGTACCAGAAAACCTTACGCTCTTCTCGACATGAAATGAACCGGTGTCCGATTTGATTGCAATTCCAGCAGGTCGTGAGGCTTCCCATCGCTGCTACAGCAACCTGGTCCTGGTCCATATCTTCCTCCAGATCCATGGTGGTATAATCTGGGGCCAATTCCGCGATTCCTCGCCGAGGACCCGTCATAGCTAGTAAGTAGGGCCGGTCCCGGAGGTCTTCCTTAAACCCTTCTAGGCGACGCACAGTTCTCAGCAGTGCCTCCATACTCTGTGGATCAGAGTTCACGATATGGCGACGGAGCTCCGGCCTTAGGTTGCGCTTTAGCAACGCAGCAATTGGGTGGAAGACATCGGCTCTGACAACTGGTCATTCAGCCGAAGAATATCTGCTCGATATTGATGGAAAGACTCGTCCGGACGCTGCCATCTAGCATGAATCTTGTCCAGTACTAATTCGTCCATGTCTACCGTAGGGTACTCCATGCGGAGTACCTCCTTCAACCCTGACCAGCGTATTGATGGTGGGGCCGAATGTATTCGCCAATATGACTCAAGTGCTGCTCCCCTAAGCAGCATTGGCAAATATCCTGCCAGCGCCGTGTGGTCTCCTGCTAGCATTTGCTCAATCAGCGACTACACCCGACCAATGAAAACTTCCACAGTTATGGTGTTGGGTTCCCCGCTGAAATGCAGATTCCAGCCCTGAATGATGCTGGGGATCTGCGTCGGCTTCAGCCGATACGTGGCGTGTGGATGGATGCGTTGGTCCGGGAGAATCACTGGAGCCTGAGTTGGGGGCGGTGCTTGGCTCAGTCGAGGCCGGTACACTGGAGCTAACGGATTCATTGCCGCACCGAGCCGAATTCGTTCGTGATCGCGCCGCGAGTCTACCGGAAAATCCCATGGATTTGGGTCCGAATCCCACATCGGAGGCGTTCTTGGCCGAGGTGGTACTGGATTCTCCTTCTGGCTTTCCAGCGAGGCTACCCGGGTGGTCAGGTCCTGCATGAGCGCTATTAAATCCTGTAGGACTGTCGCCTCCACAGCCACGGTGGGTCTCGGCCCTTCCGCAGGCGGCACTGCTTCGCCCTGGTAGTCTTCCTCTCGTGCACCCATTGTCGTGGATGGAAGGGGTCCGCTTTTGGGCACTGTTCCACTTGCGCTGGAGGACTGAGGCCGTTCTGTGGCTGGCTGGGTGGTTTCTAGAGGCTGACGACAGAGCGGGCACGTGGATGAGGTTTGCCGCAGTTGGACCAAACACAGCTGGTGTAGCCTGTGTCCACACTGCAAACGCTGACTGGTGAGTTCATCCATGTCCTCATGGCATATGGAGCACAAGAGCGCTGGTCCGGCATCTGACCTCAACTTCCTCCTCTCTGGAGTTCTTTTGGTGGGCATGCTAAACCAATTAATTTTTCTAAACAAATGCCTTAATGAATAAATATAAAAATAATAGAATAAATGTGAAAAAGTAATTTAAAATATATGCCTATCAAGTGGCCGTCAGTGGCGAACTATACAAGTACCTCAAAAAAAACAAAGTGTATGAAAAAAGGTGATCGAAATATCAAAAAAAAAATAATCGGTCTTTCCATTCCGTCCTTCTTTCCAAGTATGGACACCAATGGCACATTCCTTCTGTAGTGTTCAGGGACGACTCTCTTGCGGCACCATGAGAATCAGGGTTCAGAAGTGCTCCCTCATCCGCAAGTTTTTTCAAGTTACAACTTGTCAGCCCAGGGTTGAATTCTGATCCACAAGCAGCGCGTGTCTTGTCATGGATAGTCATGGATTAGCTAATCAGCCAATCAATGAAATCAAGATCCATGTAATTTAAGACACCCAGGCACCGCTGGTTTGGGGAGCGGATCAGAATCCTCCGCAAAATGGATGTTGAGATAATAACTTCCGAACACAAATAGGGACTCTAATATCATTTGGCCTTACTATTTATACAATGCTGGTAAACCTCCAAAGTATACATCAAAAGCAGGACCAAACAATATTGATATCCAAAGACAACACACGTCCGGAAGTTATTAGTTGCTGGGGCACGATTAGTGCGAAAACCCTCGGGAATTACCTACCCGCCAATAATATTAACACCTTGTGGGGACACCTAGAGACGATGGACTGTCTCGTGCTCACGACTGATGATACAGCCGGGCATTTCGGAGCCCCACGTTGGGCGCCATTTGTAGTGAATTTAGTGATGTTTCAAAAGTCCGTGAAGGACTGCAGCGATGTTCTGCTGCCTCGGCAGAAGAAGATGGAGGTACCTGCCGAGAACGCCCTCGTCTGGAGACGCGTGAATGCGCTGGCAGGCTAGCATTGCGGTGTCGTGGGGCGGGAGTCATTTCCCCAGCACGAGGACCCACTACAAAAAAATTTCGCACTCTCGAATTTGATGGTCAATTAATCAAGAGGCGACCGAAGTCGCAAAAAGTGTAGATAACTACACCGAGTTAGATAGTACTTGTTCCGAGAACAAGTGGAACCTGGAAAGAAAGGCGGACTTGGGGTAACCTCGTCATTACACGACGAAGTTCATGGCCCACAAATGAAAGAGGGGCAACCGGGTGGTGATGGAGCCCCTTCGCACCCACCCAACCGGAATAAATCCATATTTTGTTGCAGTGGCTCATACAACTTGACTTGTATGAACTTTCCCATCAGAAGGGGAGTACCCCGGTGACCAATTTATGCCATAGAATTATACAATTCGATTGCATAACTCTATGCCATAAAGAGGCACTCTGTTTGGGCCACTCAACCCGCTATGTCACCTGAAACAAAGAAGGATTAGTTAAGTACCCGGCGGCTGGCTCATGTTTTTAGGGGGCAGCCTGCCACCATACCGGGTCCTATACCCGGGCCTATACCCGGGCAAAGGTTATCGGAAAGGAAAGACCGATTTTCTAAAAAAAATTTAGCACTTCATTTTTTCTTATGTTTCTTCACAAGTATTTCTTCTTTTATATATAATCTGTGGTCAATATTCCGATAAGACAATTCAATAATATTCTTCCGACACAAATTAACTGGTTACAATTCAAATAATGTTTGTGGAATATAACGCAAAGCTTTATGTATAAACTGATCGCAACAAAAAAACATATGCAAAAATATATGTATCTAAATGTGCAAAAAAAATATATATATAGATATAACAACGTGTGCAAAAAGAATATATGTATATGTATCAAAATGTGCAAAAAAAAATATATATATATAACAACGTGAAAGAAGAAAGTATATAGATAAATTTAAAAATAATATTTAACATTATTTAAAAAAAAGATTATTCATAATTTATGTAAAATTATTACTTCTATAAAAATATAATTTAATTTAAATTATAAATAATATAAAAAGAAATGTAATTTATAATATAAAAATTTTTTAAATATTAACGAAATATTTAATATAATATAATATATATAATGACATATAAGGGTACGCACCCAAACATCCTCGTCGGGCGCCCGCTGATGATGTGGGTGGTCCTGAAATTCAAATTTTTCTTCCGTGATAGCAACTTTTTGACTACACAGATAGCAAGCCCGTTGGCTGCGTCCTAAAGCAGGCATTTACAACATTGAATGACTATTTTGCAGGTTTTACGAGTTGATCCGTCTTAATAACTTCCTGGCGCTCTTGCTGTACGGTAAATGTTATTCTATCGATTATTTAAACAAGTTGTTTGTAGAAATTAGTCGTCTTGATTATTTTGACAAGTTGTTTAAAGTAAGTATTAGAGTAGGAAATCCATTGCATATCCAGGCTTCCAAAATTTTAACAATAGTATTTACATAAGGGCCCAACACTTTTGTTGCAGACAATCAGTCGACTGCTTTTGCGTCGCAGAAAATAGTTCCACTCAATTCCAACCGTCCATCTGCGCCAAAGGCAAGTAAGACTTATCACCTGAAGGCGAACACTCTGCTATCGCTGAACTACCCGAACCATAAACCGATCACTTAATGGACACGGAATGAAAATCAGATTCGGTTAAACAATTCCTTTGTTCTTTCGTTGACTGTGATATTCAAAACGTCAATCGTCAATCTGCGCCAAAGGCAAATAAGGCTTATCACCTGAAGGCGAACACTCTGCTATCGCTGAACTACCCGAACCATAAACCGACCACTTAATGGACACGGAATGAAAATCAGGTTCAACTAAACAATTCCTGCAATCAGTTTCGGTCTGTTAATAATATGGTGATAGCCCCCGCTAATACAGGAAGAGATAAAAGTAATAAAACGGCGGCAATAACAAACTGATCAAACAAATAGCGGTATACGGTCGAACGTAATAATGCAATCAATAGTTGCTTCAGGGAATTTATCTTTGGGATGGATGAAGACAATGATGAATAAATTCTCTTTACAGTATGTCCAAAAATTTTGTTCGATCATACGCGCCTTCGTCTCGCTTAAAAAAAACCGTGCACCTTGAGTTGATCTGGCTTCGCAAGTCCAGATTTCGTTAGCCACTGGCAAATGTTCTCTCGCTGATCACCTTGAAGCTGTAATACTTCACCGTATTCGGGACGCTCTATTACTGTGCCATTGCACGCAAATTCCTTTTTACATGCTCGCACAATTTTCTTCAGGTCATATTCCGAGGAAAGGCCCTGCACCGTAGTTAGTGTTTTTCGACCATTTCTCTGCTGAATTCTTATGTGCACAAGTCCGTCCTGTACAGTATCATCAGCACAAATGATTGCATCAGCAAAGGGGTCAAAGTTTTGCAAATTCTGGGCGGACATACGATAAATAAATTAAACACAGGCAAGAAATAAAACTGCCAATCGAATATCGGGCACAACTTGTCAAATCCAGATTCTGAAATCAAACTGCTCATTCACTTGATTCACATCAGACGGATCCATATCCCATATCGCTGGAATTTTAGTTTTTGCCTTTAAATGTTGAACATGGTCGGGATCCTTTCGCAGAAGGCAATCACTCTGAAGAGGACAATCACACCAATTCGTTATTTCTTCCTCTTGTTCAACGCACTCTTGTTCTTATTTGAACGAGTTATGAACGTCACAAACACTCTTCACTCGCCAAGACTTGACCTCCTCCTCCTTCACTTGATTACCACACCTGCGCCCTGTCAAAAATCTTAAATCGTCCCAGATCAATCTTAAAGGGCTGCGCTCGTTGTGATCAAATTGGAGGGAAATTGATGTCCCATACAATTTGCACAAAGCAGCTGGTTTTTCGTTTGTTTAGTTGATCTGGGACATATTATGCCTGAATTTCCTTTAACCCTTTGCCGGCGCCGAATAATCGAGCAGTTTTAGTTGTGCGGAAGAAAGAAAAAAAAAATAATAAAAAATAAAATAAGAGAAAAAATCGATAAATTGACATAAATAGAATTTGAATTCTATGTGGATTGATCCGATAATTTAAAGAGAAAAAAGGAAGAGAAAAAAATAGTAAATTTAACTAACTGCTCGATTACTACAGAATGCCTGGTCGAAACATTTCTCCTACAGCACGTACAGCAAAACGAGGTAGAAACTTACAATCGGATGAAAATTCAAGTAGACCGAGAGCGAAAAATCGAGGGAAATCGGTTAAAAAATTGCCAGAGTCGTCAGAAGATGAGAATGATACATCAGATGCTCGGAGTAACTAAGTAAGCAGGCAAAAAAGATTAATCGTATACCACCGATGATACTTGAGAATCGAAAAGTAAGGAGAATACGGCAGAATCATTCACGTAAAAACTCTCGAAATGTACCAAATTGTCATCATGAATCCGATCACACGTATCACTGAACATCAGGGCCCGGAGAGCATCTGTAGAGTCTGATAACGAACAAGAAGTTGCACGACCCACAACATAAAGTATGCGACGTGCTGGAGGAAGTTGGGGTGGCAGACAAAACACTACGGGCAAACAAGATGAAGATGAGAACGGAAGAGGAACAAGGATATGTAATCGCGACATTGAAATAATTGCCTTATTTTTTAAGTTTTCAATCAATTTTTTTCAGAATAACGCAAGTCAAAGTCGAAGTGGCGCTTGGCTAGGAACATCTAGAGCTAATAGTCAAGAGGAACTAACCTGCGAAAAGAGCAGTATAACACTCCTTTCTTGCTAATCTAGTTAGTTCTCAGAGATAAAAAACCTTTTAGAAAAAAAGAAAACCGACCTCAAAATGCCCTAAAAAGGATGAAATAAATTTTATGGGAATGGTGCCATATAAGTTTTTACCTGTATCTTTTGTAATGGTGCACATGTTGGAAGTTATGTTGAAATGGAACAATTAAATTGGCACTGCTTCCATAAAATTTATTTCATCCTTTTTAGGGCATTTTGAAGTCGGTTTTTTACTTGAAGTTTTTATATTTCACCCTTTTTAGTGGCATTTTTTTTTCATCTTCAATATTTTAAAACTCGGTTTCATGAAACGTTGTGCCATGTGTGTGTATAACAATTTTTTGACTGCCATGTAAAACTCCTTACTGATAAAATCTGTACCGTTCATAGGAATCGAATTTAGTTCTGATACATTTTAGTAAAAGATCTTATCAACGTCTACCTAGATTTTAGGTTTCATAAAAATCCAATATAAGTTGTAGCTTTAAGAAGTTTTCGAATTTCGAACTTTGTCTAGCCGCCATTTTGATATTCTGACCTGACCCTGAGGTGTTTTTTTATTGTTCACCCTTTTTTCGGCTTCTGAGCGGCCACCACTTTCTTTCAGATGGTTTGACTTTGTATTGTTTATTGTGAGCTTTATTAAACACTTGAATGGATCTTTGTACCAATTTTTGTATAAACCGAAGCTATACTTTGGTCAGTACGGAAATCATGGGTTTTCATCCAAAATAACCTCTACTTTGTTTTCGTTTAACCAATTTGAATGATTAACAAAACTAGTCGAAATGTTTAATTTCTGAAAATTTGCTGAAAATCAATGCAAAATTGCGACCTCTTGGCACAAATTTCGTTAAATTTCAATATATACACAGGGTGTGTACGGTGTTTGAGGACAAGCATAAATGTGACTATAACTTTGCGAATTTTTTTAAATTTTTTTTCCTTTTCAGATAAGAAATGGCGGACTACAACATCACTTAAGAAATGAAGAGACATGCTGTCATCGTCGCTATATGTGCGAACCATACAGATTTAGAGATCTCTAATTTTCTTAATTGCGCCCGTTCATTCGTGTATAAGGTTCGCCGTGAATTGGAAGCATCAGAAGGTGATACAGGATCGGTTGCAAAACGCGAAAAGCACGAACAACGTTCTGACACTATCCTATCTGCAGAATTTTTGAAGCAAGTGCAAGCGATCATAGACGTGGACCCTTCAAAATCAATGAGGGTCCTTGCGAGTGAGCTTCATGTTTCTGAGCGCCTTATTCGTAGAGTTGTCCACGAAGACCTTTGGTATAAGTCTTACGTGATGCGCAGAGCATAGTTCATGTTGGAACGAACACGGGAACAGAGAGTTCTCCGATCAAAACATCTTTTAAACAAAATCAAAATGTTATGATTTTTTTTTAACGAAAAAAATTTTGACCAAGATCACAAGACCAATCGCAGAAATGACAGATGGCTATGTTCAAATCCTGTGGAGGTTCCTGTTGTTATGCACACAAAATTTCCAGCCACTGTTATGGTTATAGGTGTTGTTAGCAACGAAGGACATGTTATGCCACCACACTTTTTTACTCAAGGACTTCGAGTGAACTCTGCTGCAAATATCGAGGTTTTGGAGACGGTAGTGAAACCCTGGATAGACAATGTAAGCGGAGGCAGACCATACATTTTTCAATAAGACTCTGCTCCTTCACATAAAGCGATGGAGACACAAGATTGGATGGCCGAACATTTTCATGACCACATAACACCGAACCTATGACCGCCTAGCTCCCCAGACCTTAATCCTTTGGATTATTACGTATGGGGCGTAGTTAAGCGTTGGACCAATGAGCGTCCTCATAATACTAGTTCTTCGCTGAAGACTGCTTTTAATGTCGTTATGGTCAATATGAATAAGGAGCATTTGATTCGGGCATGTAATCGTTTCTGGACCCAGATCGAAGAGGTTATTGCTGGTAATGGCGATTTTATTGAACAACTTTATAGCCATATATTAATTTAACGTTGTATAAAAAATTTCGGAAATTTCATTCAATTTTGTTAAAAATACAATGTAATGAATTTTACTCTCAAGTTGTCCTCAAATACCGTACGCACCCTATATATATATATATATATATATATATATATATATATATATATATATATATATATATATATATATATATATATATATATATATATATATACACTTACCAGAAAAAGTATCCGTACATGCAAGATAACAAAGTTATCGTTGTATTAAAAAGGATATGTCCACTTAATTTGAATGCATTCTTTTATAATATCATAAAATCTACACTTCTGCATGATTCCTAGTATGCTGCATAATATTTACTATTTAAAAAGACTTGAAACTCCAACAAAATCAATATATGGCACCAAAATAGACCAGAAAAAGTATCCGTACAGAGCAAACCGGGGGATTCCGCGTGTTATGCGATGTCATATGCAGATGCATATTAATTTTTTTTTGGGTCCGATAATAGTTCTACTTTAAGTTATGATAGGTTTAAAAGAGAATGCTTTTTTTTAAATTTTTTTTTGCACTAGAAAACATCATGACGCCCAAAATTAGCGAAATCAGTGCTGAGGAGAAGAAAATTATGCTTAAACTTGAGTGAAGGGAAAACTTTGCGCGAAATTGGTCAAATAGTTGGCAGAACACACTCCTCTGTCCAGTATGTGGGGAAAATGTTTAATACAACTGGTTCGATTACGTCAAAGCCTCGTTGTGTTTGACCCTCTATACTGATTGAACGCGAAAAAAGAAATGTTTTGCAGGCAGTTAAAAAGAACTCTCGAGTAACTGCTTCCCAAAATTGTTGCAAATATAAAAGACTATTTTGGCAAGGTTCTCCACGAAGATACCATACGAAAAATACTAAAGAGAGATGGATATCGCTCACGCATAGCACGTAAGAAGCCAAACATTTCGGAAGTGAACAGGAAGAAACGTGTGGATTCCGCAGAAAAATATATAAACAAGCCACCAGAGTTTTGGGGACAGGTCTTATTCTCTGACGAAAACAAATTTTTCATATTTGGTATTAAATGAAGAAAGTTAGTGTTGTGGAAGAGCGTTATTGCCCTCGAAAAAGAAAGTCTCGTACCAACTGTGAAAAATGGTGGAGGTGGTATGATGGTCTGGGGGTGTATGGCGGCAGGAGGAGTTGACCAACTTATGTTTATAGAATCAACTATGGATCAGTACGATTACCTTATTATTTTGAAGGTGAATTTGAAGCAAAGCGTTGAGCAGTTGAGGCTTGGTTACGATTTCTGGTTCCAGCAAGATAATGATCCCAAGCACAGAGCACACAATGTGAAGCATTGGTTTCTCTACAACACAAAACATCAACTGTGTACGCCGCCCCAATCCCCAGACCTTAATTCCATTAAGCATTTGTGGGACTTGTTGGAGCGCAGGATCCGTCAGCACAGCATATCCTCGAAGGCAATGCTGAAAAATGTCATCGTCAATGAATGGGGCAAAATTACCAGGCAGGACATAGCCAAATTGGTTCACTCCATACCAAATTGACTAAGGGAGGTCCTTAAAAGAAAAGGTTATCCCGACAAGCTTTTAAGCCCTGTGGTGTAATAAAATATTTGAATATTTCCACTTAATATTGTCATGTACGGATACTTTTTCTGGTTCGTTTGAGTGCGGCTTTTTTGTTTTTATTTTGTAAAATCTAGTTTTTAAAGGATTCCACAGGAAAAATGTATAGAAAAGATGATTTCATTAATGAGTAAATTTTGTTGCTTAAATATTTAAATGAAGCAGCCTTCTTTAGCATGAATTTCCCAATATGTTGCTTTCTTTTGATGTTGTACGGATACTTTTTCTGGCAAGTGTATATATATATATATATATATATATATATATATATATATATATATATATATATACACATATATATACTATATATATATATATATATATATATATATATATATATATATATATATATATATATATATATATATATATATATATATATAGGGTGCGTACGGTATTTGAGGACAACTTGAGAGTAAAATTCATTACCTTGTATTTTTAACAAAATTGAATGAAATTTCCGAAATTTTTTATACAACGTTAAATTAATATATGGCTATAAAGTTATTCAATAAAATCGCCATTACCAGCAATAACCTCTTCGATCCGGGTCCGGAAACGATTACATGCCCGAATCAAATGCTCCTTGTTCATATTGACCATAACGACATTAAAAGCAGTCTTCAGCGAAGAACTGGTATTATGAGGACGCTCATTGGTCCAACGCTTAACTACGCCCCATACGTAATAATCCAAAGGATTAAGGTCTGGGGAGCTATGCGGTCATAGGTTCGGTGTTATGTGGTCATGAAAATGTTCGGCCATCCAATCTTGTGTCGCCATCGCTTTATGTGAAGGAGCAGAGTCTTATTGAATAATGTATGGTCTGCCTCCGCTTACATTGTCTATCCAGGGTTTCACTACCGTCTCCAAAACCTCGATATTTGCAGCAGAGTTAACTCCAAGTCCTTGAGTAAAAAAGTGTGGTGGCATAACATGTCCTTCGTTGCTAACAACACCCATAACCATAACAGTGGCTGGAAATTTTGTGTGCATAACAACAGGAACCTCCACAGGATTTGAACATAGCCATCTGTCATTTCTGCGATTGGTCAAAATTTTTTTCGTCGGAAAAAATCGTAACATTTTGATTTAGTTTAAAAGACGTTTTGATCGGAGAACTCTCTGTTTCCGTGTTCGTTCCAACATGAACTATCCTCTGCGCATCACGTAAGACTTATACCAAAGGTCTTCGTGGACAACTCTACGAATAAGGCGCTCAGAAACATGAAGCTCACTCGCAAGGACCCTCATTGATTTTGAAGGGTCCACGTCTATGATCGCTTGCACTTGCTTCAAAAATTCTGCAGATAGGATAGTGTCAGAACGTTGTTCGTGCTTTTCGCGTTTTGCAACCGATTCTGTATCACCTTCTGATGCTTCCAATTCACGGCGAACCTTATACACGAATGAACGGGCGCAATTAAGAAAATTAGAGATCTCTAAATCTGTATGGTTCGCACATATAGCGACGATGACAGCATGTCTCTTCATTTCTTAAGTGATGTTGTAGTCCGCCATTTCTTATCTGAAAAGGAAAAAAAATTTAAAAAAATTCGCGAAGTTATAGTCACATTTATGCTTGTCCTCAAATACCGTACACACCCTGTGTATATATTGGAATTTAACGAAATTTGTGCCAAGAGGTCGCAATTTTGCATTGATTTTCAGCAAATTTTCAGAAATTAAACATTTCGACTAGTTTTGTTAATCATTCAAATTGGTTAAACGAAAACAAAGTAGAGGTTATTTTGGATGAAAACCCATGATTTCCGTACTGACCAAAGTATAGCTTCGGTTTATACAAAAATTGGTACAAAGATCCATTCAAGTGTTTAATAAAGCTCACAATAAACAATACAAAGTCAAACCATCTGAAAGAAAGTGGTGGCCGCTCAGAAGCCGAAAAAAGGGTGAACAATAAAAAAACACCTCAGGGTCAGGTCAGAATATCAAAATGGCGGCTAGACAAAGTTCGAAATTCGAAAACTTCTTAAAGCTACAACTTATATTGGATTTTTATGAAACTTAAAATCTAGGTAGACGTTGATAAGATCTTTTACTAAAATGTATCAGAACTAAATTCGATTCCTATGAACGGTACAGATTTTATCAGTAAGGAGTTTTACATTGCAATCAAAAACTTTTTATACACACACATGGCACAACGTTTCAAGAAACCGAGTTTTAAATTATTGAAGATGAAAAAAAATGCCATTAAAAAGGGTGAAATATAAAAACTTCAAGGAAAAACCGACTTCAAAATGCCCTAAAAAGGATGAAATAAATTTTATGGAAGCAGTGCCAAGTTAATTGTGCCAGCATCGGTACAACTTGCATGTTGGGTGTGTTCCCACATGTATAAAAGGTCCAATACCCACCTTGGGACCACGCGGTCGAGCTGCCCTGTAGGTGGTAGCGTGTGGCAGCTCCTGAGGAGTGTCTATCACCTACAACGAAACCGCTGTATGCTGGCACCAGCCCTATGCTGGAAACGCTGGTCTCCATCGGGTCAAGGCAATGTGCTATCATGTTGATAGCCAATGATGGCCCGGGTGAAAGAATAAGTGGTTCTTTCACTTAGGAGACTGGCAACATTATTCTCAACACTTTGTTAGTTGACAACCACAGTCGATGTGGAAACTTTAAGCTCGGTACAACTTGCATGTTGGGTGTGTTCCCACATGTATAAAAGGTCCAATACCCACCTTGAGACTACGCGGTCGAGCTGCCCTGTAGGTGATAGCGTGTGGCAGCTCCTGAGGAGTGTCTATCACCTACAACGAAACCGCTGTATGCTGGCACTAGCCCTATGCTGGAAACGCTGGTCTCCATTGGGTCAAGGCAATGTGCTATCATGTTGATAGCCAATGATGGCCCGGGTGAAAGAATAAGTGGTTCTTTCACTTAGGAGACTGGCAACATTATTCTCAACACTTTGTTAGCTGACAACCACAGTCGATGTGGAAACTTTAAGCTCGGTACAACTTGCATGTTTGGTGTGTTCCCACATGTATAAAAGGTCCAATACCCACCTTGAGACCACGCAGTCGAGCTGCCCTGTAGGTGATAGCGTGCGGCAGCTCCTGAGGAGTGTCTATCATCTACAATGAAACCGCTGTATGCTGGCACCAGCCCTATGCTGGAAACGCTGGTCTCCATCGGGTCAAGGCAATATGCCATCATGTTGACAGCCAATGATGGCCCGGGTGAAAGAATAAGTGGTTCTTTCACTTAGGAGACTGGCAAAATTATTCTCAACACTTTGTTAATTGACAACCACAGTCGATGTGGAAACTTTAAGCTCGGTACAACTTGCATGTTTGGTGTGTTCCCACATGTATAAAAGGTCCAATACCCACCTTGGGACCACGCGATCGAGCTGCCCTGTAGGTGATAGCGTGTGGCAGCTCCTGAGGAGTGTCTATCACCTACAACGAAACCGCTGTTAAAAAATAAGGCAATTATTCCAATGTCGCGATTACATATCCTTGTTCCTCTTCCGTTCTCATCTTCATCTTGTTTGCCCGTAGTGTTTTGTCTGCCACCCCAACTTCCTCCAGCACGTCGCATACTTTATGTTATGGGTCGTGCAACTTCTTGTTCGTTATCAGACTCTACAGATGCTCTCCGGGCCCTGATGTTCAGTGATACGTGTGATCGGATTCATGATGACAATTTGGTATATTTCGAGATTTTTTACGTGAATGATTCTGCCGTATTCTCCTTACTTTTCGATTCTCAAGTATCATCGGTGGTATACGATTAATCTTTTTTGCCTGCTTACTTTATTACTCCGAGCATCTGATGTATCATTCTCATCTTCTGACGACTCTGGCAATTTTTTAACCGATTTCCCTCGATTTTTCGCTCTCGGTCTACTTGAATTTTCATCCGATTGTAAGTTTCTACCTCGTTTTGCTGTACGTGCTGTATGAGAAATGTTTCGACCAGGCATTCTTTTCATTGCTTTGAGTGATCACGTGCCAGCAGACATCTTTACCACCGAGAGTGGCCTAACTCAGAAACCGGAATACCACTGCTTTCTTCACTATCATCACCCGAAGAACTTGGTGTGATGTTGTATTGCTCGTTTCGCTACTTGATTCCTCTTAACTTTTAGCTGTTCCTAGCCGGGCGCTCCTTCGACTTGGACTTGGTGCCAGTTCGGGTGGTAAGAGTGTTGACGATGAAACGCTGTTCGCGGCATTATACAGGCTAGGAAAACATGCACTTCAAGTTCTTGCTGAGCTACATTTATTTTCATTTTCGTTATCCGCATCCATTTCATCATCAGATGTATTGCTATGAGGTTTAGTCGAATTTCCAGAGGGTGTGCTGCCATTCGAGGGTTTACTTCTTGTTATATTTGTAGTGAAAGTTAAGTTTCAAGAAGTCCGTAAAGGACTGCAGCGATGGTCTGCTGCCTCCGCAGAAGAAGGTGTCAGTATCTGCCGAGAATTCCCTTGTCTGGGGACGCGTGAATGTGCTGGCAGGCTAGCATTGGGGTGTCATGGGGCGGGCTCATTCCCCCAGCACAAGGACCCACTACAAAGAATTTCGCATTCACGAATTGCTAGGGTCGAACAAAAGCATGGCGACCGAAGTCGCAAAAATCGTAGGCAACTGCACCAGGGCAACTGACTTGTTCATGGAACAAGAGTAACAAATAAAAAGAAGTGGAAGCAGGGTGACCTCGTCCTTACCCGGAGAGGCTCATGGTCCACAAATGAGAAAGGGGCTACCGGGTGGTGATGGAGTCCCTGCGCACCTACCCAACCGGATTAAAATCCATTTTTCGGTTTGTTTTTCCCACTCCGTTACTCTTTCAATTTGTATTCTTTGCGCAAAAATATATAAAAAACTGACCAAATATTTTGAGAACGCACAATGATTGATGTTTCGTGTTGGTTTGATGTTGATTTGTTTTTTATTGCAATAATTTATCAGTTTTATTTTCTTTAAAATCTCAATTTTCTAATTAAAGCATTTATTTTCTTTACAACTATTTTACCTAATCAGATATAGTACGATTTTTTGTTATTTTGGTTTCACTTTCATTTTATCTGTTCGTTCCATCAATACTTTTCTTTCTTCTCTTCCTTTTCTTTCTTCTCTTTCCATTCATTTACTTGCTGCTGATAGTTTGGACGGCAATCGTGGCATTGTGTATGGTACATACATTGAGGATTATGTTGCGCTTGAAACATGTGATATGGAGAAGTTGTATTAGATATGTTTTCGTGATGCCAAGGGAACATACTTCCTTAGGTTGATGAGATTTTGGGATCTTGTGCCATCGATCTCCACTGTTCTTGAAGTTCTCTCGATTTCGTTTTGTATCACTTGGGGCTTTTCACTGACAGCGCATTCTGTAGTCATCAATTCTGTTTCATTCTGGGGCATTGTAACGCTGGGCGAATCCGATTCGGGGCTAGCGCTAGCGTATTTTTCAGTGTGCATGTCGCGTATTGGACGGAGTTCACAACCGTACCTGCTCGATTACAACAAGGCAGCTAATTTTCTCGCGATCCCAAGGCGCAGGGAGAAAGCCGGTCGACAAGAACATTCTTGGAGACTAGCATTCTTTGGGGAGTGCCGCCCCCACGGACCCGAGGATATGGGGGGTGCCGTGAGGTTCCCTCCTGGGATGACAGGTAACGACTCTTATTGTATCTGGACTACGCTTTGGACAACGAACTGGAATTGACGCTTTGGGCTGGCGGATGTGATGGTTTGGACCTAGTTGCTTTGCACAGTAGCGCCGAGGTGAAACTCGTGTGTGAACGGCTCCAATTCAACTATCATACCGTCTCCGTCCCGGTAAAACCTTGGCAGGCCTCGGAGTGCGTTCGAAGTTCGCACCATTGGGTTGGTGGTGTAGGTTCGGTTGAGACGGACTCCCGATTAGCGCTGGTCTGGCTCTGAGCACTTGTCCCCATAAGGGCTTGTGCCAACCCTTGCATGGCCTCCCTGCTCTGCAAAGATAACCATGGGACCAAAAAGGCGACTACACACACGAACGGAGATAGCGGCTCCGAGGGGGGACCCAATAAAATGGAGCAAACAAATGAAACCACAAGCAAACAGGATGCTAGCACGGAGAACCCTTTCAGGCAAAAACCGCTGTTGGCAAGAACACCGATTAAACAAGTCACCGATTGCGGGGGGAGGCAGCAAACTCCAGAAACACTGTCAAAGTCAACATCACAGGTTAAATCATCGGAGACAGACCACAGACGGACTAACGAACGAAAGAAGGCAGAGTGCGTTGTGCAACCTGGCATCATTGCGGCCTTTGGGCGCAGTAGAAGGACTATGCGCACCCCGGAGCGCCCAGTGCAAGACGTACACAATCCGGATCAAGCTGCGACACCAACGGAGGCCAGTGTAAGACTGGGGGAGGGAGAAGTTTTGCCGTTGGCCGACGCCACTTCAAACGCGACCCAAGCGATAGAAGCAAAAGGGCTAGGAAAGGGGGGCCTCTCCCAAGAGGTGGCGCCAAATAACACAATCGCCCTTGACCACGCCAAAGAGGAGCGGCTTACTCGGAAAGCGGGGAATATCGTCAAACAACTGAGGGCTGCCTGCGAAGTGCAGAAAAACATAGGCAAGAGTGTCAAGAATGGCATTCTTGAACTGGAGGAGCTTTTTGGCCGCATAACGCACTACAGGCGGAGGTGGCTTGCAACCGAAAAGCACCAAAACGACACGCTCTCCCTCGAGGCATCAGTGGGTCCTAGCAGCAGCAAAAGAATGGCCGGTAGCCCAATTGAAGGCGACTGTGAGAAAAGGAGGAAGGACGAGACCATAAACGAAGTTGACACTCCAGGCGAGGAGTTTCATGTGGTGCGAAACAAGGCAGCGAAAAAAGCGGCCAAAAAGCTACTCCTAGAAAAAACAGACAAAGAGCTCAACCACGAAAAGAACAAGGAACCCCCCGATATACCGCAGAAAACAAAAAGCAAACCGCGGCCAAAACCCTTGCGAGAGGCACTGCTTATTAAACCCACTAAGGGCCGAACCTACGCAGATGTCCTCCGTGAAATTAAAGGAGCGGTCAAGCCAGACGACACCAAAACTGCCATCAAAGCAGTTCGACCAACCCGGACCGGTGGCTTGCTGGTGGAATTCGGGCCAGAGGCCACAAACAAAGATGCATTCCGTGACGCGGTTCAAAAGGTTCTTGGAGATGCGGCAACGGTTGCCTCGCTTGAACCAATGGCCACCCTGGAAATCAGGGACCTCGACTGCGTCACGGACAAAGCTGAGGTAGAGGATGCCATTAGGAGGGAGTTCCCCAGCTTAAGTGAAGTCAAGGCAAGATTGACACGTGAAAACACAAGGGGGCAACGCATGGCTATTGTCGAACTAGCTGATAAAGACGCCCAGCAAATCCTGGCGAAGGGCAAAATTAAGATAGGTTGGGTGATCTGCAGGATACGGAGAAGAGCGATCCCTATCCGCTGCTTCAGATGCTTCGAATACGGACACACCGCGTATGGCTGTAGGGGACCCGACAGGAGATCTCTGTGCTACAAATGTGGTGAAACGGGGCACAAAAGGAAGGAGTGCACGAACGAGGCAAAATGCATTCTTTGCAAGGATGCTAAGCTAGCACCCGGCGACCTCAAACATGAGCCGGGGACAGGGAGATGCTGGGTTTTCAAGGAGGCCCTAACTAAAGCCAAATTGATACTCAAATGATCCGTATCCTGCAGGTCAATTTGCACCGAAGCACAAACGCCCAGGACCTACTTGAGCAGTTTGCGAGGGATAAGAAAGCTGACCTCCTGTTGCTGAGCGAGCAACATCATAACAAGGACTCGCAAGCGTGGTACCCTGACAAATCTGGTACCTCGGCCATCTGGGTTCGAGACAGCGCCCGCCTTCAGGTGCAGGGCCATGGACGCGGGGATGGTTTTGTGTGGGTGCGGTGTTCAGGGATAACATATTTCAGTGTTTATCTGACGCCTAACGAGGCAATGCGATCCTTTCGAACCAAACTCGATGCCCTGGAAGACGCTGTCTCGAACACAGAGGGCCACATGCTGGTCGGGGGAGACTTCAACGCTAGAGCCATTGAATGGGGTATGCCACAATCCGACCCAAGGGGAAAGCAAATCTTGGACATGGCGGCCAGAACAGCGCTTTTTGTCCTAAATACTGGTAACACCCCTACTTTCCGCCGCTGGGGTTGCGTAGGAACCATACCCGATGTGACACTCGCTTCGGAGTCCCTGGTACCTAGAGTACACAACTGGCGAGTACTAGAGGACTACTCGGCTAGTGATCACCAGTATATAGCTGTTGAGATTCACGACGGTGCCACTCTGCGTGCATATGCCCAAACTTCAATCCTCGGATGGAGGACTGGGAGGATGGACGTCGAGAGGTTCACTGACGCGCTTACGGCAGGCGCACCGTTGCTGGGAGCTCCGCCAGGGAGTGGAGGGCCTACAGCCAAGGACTTGGTGAACTCAACTATGAGTACCATCATAGCTGCTTGCGAGTCTTCCATGCCCCGTCAGAGACCCCGACATGGTAAGCCTCCAGTATACTGGTGGTCAAACGAGATCGCCGAACAAAGAAGCGAGTGTCACAAACTTCGGCGAGAGGCCCAGCGGGCGCGAACACGGGAGGAGGCAGACACTAGGCTAGCAGCATACAGGTCCGGCAGGAAATATCTTCGCAGGCTTATTAACAAGAGCAAGGCCCGATGCTGGCAAGACCTCGTGGACGATGTAAATAGGGATCCGTGGGGCCTTGGCTACAAGCTGGTCATGCGGAAACTTGGTGCCCTACGGAAGCCTTGTATACATGACGCGGAAAAGATGGACGTGATAGTGCGGGGACTCTTCCCCGCCCATCCCGTCCGTGTTGATGCTGTCCATGGTGAAACAGCAGTCGAGTGCCCACTCTTCACACAGCTGGAACTGGAGGAGGCAGTCCTCTCCCTGAAAGCGAGGAAGGCTCCAGGTCCAGATGGTGTTCCAGCTGAGGTTTTGCAGCTCGTCTATCACCATTGTCCTGACTTGCTGCTCAGCACATTCAACGCTTGCCTACGGGACGGGGTTTTCCCGGTACGATGGAAGGTGGCGAGGCTCGTGCTGGTCAGCAAGGGGAAGGGAAATCCCGAATCGCCGTCTGCATACCGCCCGTTATGCATGCTAGACACGGCTGGGAAGGTGCTAGAGAAACTCATCAAGGGAAGACTCACTGACGCGATTCGTGCTGCTGGGGACCTATCTCCTCGACAGTACGGCTTTAGAGCAGGACGTTCTACCATTGATGCGATTGCAGAGGTGGTGAACGCGGTCCAAAAGGCAGAGGCATATAGTCGCACCAAGCAACGGATCGTCCTGTTGGTGACACTCGACGTCAGGAATGCCTTCAACTCCGCTAGATGGGTGGATATTCTGGACACACTGGAAAACTCTTTTCAAGTTCCAGAATATCTAATGCGGCTTTTGAGGAACTACCTAAAGGACCGAAGCCTGCTCTATGACACGACACAGGGCCAACGAAGGATGGAAATTACATCGGGTGTTGCCCAGGGATCTATCCTTGGTCCGGACCTGTGGAACGTGTCTTACGACGGGCTACTGAGACTTGAGATGCCAGATGAGTCGCGCTTGGTCGGCTATGCAGATGATGTTGCGGCTCTGGTCGCCGGACGCACCGTTGAACAAGCGCAACTTAGGCTAGGTATGCTAATGCGCCGAGTGAGGGACTGGATGACTGCTCGTGGGCTCAGTTTAGCACTGGAGAAAACCGAAGTGGTCATCTTGACAAAAAAGAGAATCCCTAGAGTAAGGATGATCAGTATTGAAGATATACAGATCGAATCGAAGCCAGCTGTGAAGTACCTGGGGCTACTGATCGACTCGAAGATGAGTTTCTCTGAGCAAATCAGGGCAACGGCTGAGAAGGCTGCTTCGGGAATATCGGCCCTGAGTCGACTTATGGCCAACGTAGGGGGACCCAGCCCATCAAGAAGACGCCTCTTGATGAGTGCTGTAGGGTCAGTGCTACTGTACGGAGCAGAGGTATGGGGCGACGCTCTCAGCAAGGAGGTATACCGAAAGCGATTGGCACAGGTACAGAGAAGAGGAGCACTGAGAATTGCATCTTCGTATCCAACAGTCTCCGACTCGGCGGTGAGAGTGATTGCAGGCGTGATACCTGTCGCCCTCCTTGCTAGAGAGCGCCGCGCTGGTTACCTGCGTCGAAACGAGGATGCGAGGGAGATCGTTGTTCGCGAGGAGAGACAACGCTCGCTCAACGATTGGCAGCAGTCTTGGAGGAATTGCACGAAGGGAAGGTGGACTGCGCGCCTCATCCCGGATGTGAGACCGTGGCTAAATCTGACTAAGACTGACTTCTATCTGACCCAGCTTTTGAGCGGGCACGGGTGTTTTCAGTCTTACCTGCACAAGATCGGCAAGTCACGGTCTCCCGATTGTCGGTTTTGCCCAGGAGAGGAGGACAATGCCTGTCACACATTTTTTGCGTGTACCAAAAGGGCCAGGCTGCGAAGGGAACTCTACAGGGAGACGGGAGAGCTCACCCCGGATAATATAGTTGCGGTGATGCTCGAACCGGTTGACAAATGGAACCAGGTGGCACATTATGCTCGGGCAGTCCTAAAATATAAAAGGGACTCACAGCAGCCGGAGGCACTGGGGCTGGGGGATCGCTCTTCTGGCAATTCCTCTTCCCCCCTCCCCTCCCGCTAGGAAAGGGACTCCCCAGCTTGAAGGCGCCCCACGGCATAACAAAACGAGACCTGGCCCGAAGTAATGTGTCAAACGGTTCCAGGCTAGGTTCTCAGATTGACAGGGGAGGTGTTTAGTGGGTAGTCCAAAGGTATCCTCCATGGGAGTCCCACACTGCCAGACTCGGCGGGCATAAATGCCTTCACCTCCCTACCACAAAAAAAAAAGGCGACGCGGATGCGAAAAAGGAGCTGAAGGATCTTTCATTATAGCATGGGTTATCTTCGGCGTTGGAACAAGGAGTAACGAACAATAAAAGAAAAACACAATTGACAGACGGACGGACTGATACGTATGTTTATGTTTCGCCGGAAGTATACAAACCTTGCGCGTTTTTTAAAACTGTATGCGGACGGACAGAACAGACGTGGCTAATTATCTATCGGCGCAGGTCTTTTGCGGGGTATATCCCAACTTCTTCTCCCGATGGGTCCGTTATCAGATAACGATTAGGTCCCATTACCTTCTTTATGCGGCTTTTCAAGAAGCGCCGGTCCAGCTTGGCGTTGTAATGCCCAGCGGCGTCACTTTGGCGGAAATTGCGCTGGAAAACTTCATCTCCTTCTCTAAAATTGGCAGATCGTGACCTGAGATTGTACTGCGCCTCGTTTGCATGTCCCGCGGCCTTAATCTTCCGTCCGATTTGTTGACGGAGGTCTCCTAAACGCTCGTGGGACTCCAGCGCGATGACGGGGTCTCCCAAACACTTCAATTGCCATAACAGCCGGTATGATTTACCCTGGCAAATCATGTGCTGTCCGAATGCGGCAAAGTAAGGTGCGACACCGGTGACCGAATGATACGATGACCGCAGGGCGCATGTGATGGCGGACAATCTGCGATCCCAATCTTTTTGAGATGGGTGGACGTAGGAACGGATCGCGGCCAATAGGGTGCAATTCAACCGTTCGGAGGCGTTAGACTGAGGAGAGTATATGGGCGTCAGTTGGTGTTCAACGCCATACTGGTCGAGTAGGCCCTTAAACTGCCGAGACCGAAACTGTACTCCGTTGTCCGAGTACACACTCTCTGGAACCCCGAACATATGGAATACCCGACGCTCTAAGAATTTCACGATAGATGGAGTTGTGAACTTATGGATAGGTTCCACCAGTGGGAATTTTGCGAGCTGGTCTAGAATGACTATAGCTCCGATGTGTCCCATGGATGATCGAGGATATGGACCGAGTAGATCGATGTATAGACGTTAGAATACGCGTTCTGGAACGTTGAGTTCACCCATAGGAGGTCGAAGGGGCTGGTTGAGCGCTTTAGTGCCTTTACAGGTCTCACAGGCGCTCACGTAGTCTTTGACCTGGGATGCCATTTTAGGCCAAAAGAAGTATTTCTTGAGTCGCCGTAACGTCCGACCCTAACCTCCGCGGGCGCTTAAAGGATGGTCATGTGCGCGGAGGATCAGATGTTGTGTCATATCTTCCGGTACCCAGAGTTTCCAGGACTCTTCTTCCTGCCATGGATCACCAGTAGCGTAGTCATTTCGTCTATACACGTAGCCGTCTATCACTTTCAAATCAGGCAGCTGCGATTGTTGGGTCGCGATGGTTTGCCTCAACTCTTTGTAGCTGTCTGATTCGAAATGTGGGCTGTCCAAATCTATCTCGATGGGGTCCTCGTCATTTATTGTCAATTCGGCTCCCTCTGGGGAAAACATTCGTGAGAGAGTGTCGGGTACGATGTTCTGGGTCCCTTTCCGATGTTTGATGGAAATCTTGAACCCTTGCAGTTTAAGAGCCCATCTGGCTAGGCGTCCATGTAAATCTGCCTGGTTCATCAACCATTATGGCGAAGCGTGGTCCGTGATGATCTCGAATTGGTGGCCCTCGATATAAGCTCGGAATTTCTTCACAGCCATTACCGCTGCCAAACATTCCTGCTCAGACACGGTATTGTTCCTTTGGGCCGAGTTCAGCTCATTGGACATGAAGGCGATGGGAGCTTCTTCTCCCTCATCGGTCAATTGTACCAGCACGGCTCCGACTCCATGTTGACTTGCGTCACAATGAATGGAGAAGGGCTTCGTAAAGTCGGGGCTGTGCAAGACCGGAGCTGAAGTTAGAGCTTGTTTTAGCTCTTCAAATGCCTTTCGGCTGGGCTCGGTCCAAATGAACTTCCCTTTCCGCAGCATGTCTGACAGGAGCGCTGAAACTGTTGCGTCATTTCGAACAAACCTTCGGTACCAACCGCAAACACCAAGGAAACGTCATAGCTGCTTAACTGTTTTTGGTAAGGGGAACTCATCAATCGCACGAGTTTTGTCTGGATCCGTTTTGATAGTGCCATGTCCTATGACATGTCCTAGGTATCGGACTTCTTTCATGACAAACTTACTTTTCTGTGCGTTGATGGTGAGTCCCGTCTTACTGATGTGCAGGGCTACTTTTTGCAGGAGTAGGAGGTGTTGGTCGAACGTTTCCGTGATGAGTAAAAGATCATCCAGGTACACGAACACTTGGTGTTTCAGGTGAGGTGGGATGACCTTGTCCATCAGCCGAGTCATCGTTTGCGGCGCGTTACACAGGCCAAAGGGCATTGTGACGAACTGATATAATGGTCGTCCAGGCACTGTGAAGGCGGTCTTATCCCTCGACCCCTCATCGAGTGGAATTTGCCAGAAGGCGTCTTTTAGGTCGAGACTGCTAATATAATTGGCTTTCGGCAGTCTCCTTAGTATTCCATCGATGAGCGGAAGAGGGTACGCGTCCTTGATGGTGACCGCATCTACCTTACGGGCATCTAGACAAAGACGGACTTTACCTGGCTTCACCACCAAGGTCACCGATGAGGACCAGGAACTTTGGGACTCCTCTATAACCCCCAACTCGAGCATCCAATCATCCTATCCACCTCCGCATACACCAACTTCTCCATGGCCGGTGAGATGGCATAGTGTCTCTGCTTATTTGGCTTATTATTGCCAACGTCGATGACGTGTGAGACTAGGGTGGTGCGGCCAAGGCGTTGGGTAGCGTAAGATGGAAAAGCAGCGATGGATGCTTCCAGGCGTTGCCGTTAGTTAGGCGTTAGTTCATGCCTATCGGGAATAGAGCTGAGTTTTTTGACATATCTGGTATTTAAAGACAAATCTGTGAATAAATCGGAGGCCAATTCAAAGCGAAGGACGAAATCGATGCCAAGGTACACATTCTGAGTCAGGGGCGGAATAATGTAGAAAGTAATATCCTTCGTCTGACCTCTGAACGTCACGGGTGTGGTTAGTCTACCTCGTATAGGGTGTTTGGTGCCATCAGCTGTACTGATTTCAGTGCGCCAAGGCTTAGTCAAGGTAGGATATTGATGGAGCACCTTCGAGCCAAAGCTCGAGGCAAGACAACTGATACTGGCACCCGTGTCGATCAATGCAAAAACGGTTTCGCCCAATACTTTAATTGGGTGATAAGGTCTGATCTCATTCTCAGCAACCTCCGAGATGTTACAAGAGTTTAGGGTTTGACGGCAGGTGCGCACTCTCTTACGAAAATTCCGCCAACGACGGATTGACCATTTTTTCTTGCGCGGGCGGGAAGTGACTTCTTCGGAAGCAAATATTCGCTCTCGAGCCACCCGATATTCCTGCAGTCGAACATGATAAGGTTTTAGAATGCGTATTTGAGGCTGCCGGGGTTCTTCTGGCAGTGACTTTGGTGGTCGCTTCAATATTCTCGTTGGCGAGGCCTCCGGAAGAGAGTGAACATCCGCAGTCATAGTGGTTATGGCTGGTGGGTTAACGGCAGGGTTATTGGGGTGAGCAGCTGGCTGAGGAGCTACTGCGGGGGCTTTGAGTACCGCTGAGGTGGTCGGGTACTCTTTCGGCCGTTTTTTTTGTGCGGCACATTCAAGGCAATCCGGAAAGTAAGTGTCCGGCTTACCGCAACCATAGCAGAAAACCTTACGCTCTGCTCGACATGAAATAAACCGGTGTCCGGTTTGATTGCAGTTCCAGCAGGTCGTGAGGCTTCCCACCACTGCTACAGCAAGCTGGTCCCGGTCCATATCTTCCTTCAGATTCAGGGTGGTATAAGCTGGGGCCACTTCCGCGATTCCGCGCCGAGGACCCGTCCTAGCTAGTAAGTAGGGCCAGTCCCGGAGCTCTTCCTCAAACCCCTCCAGACGTCTCACAGTCCTCAGCAGTGCCTCCATACTCTGCGGATCGGAATCCACGATATGGCGACGGAGCTCCGGCCTTAGATTGCGCTTTAGCACCTGCAGCAGTTGGGTGGAAGACATCGGCTCTGACAACTGATCATTCAGCCGAAGGATATCGGCTCGATATTGATGAAAAGGCTCGTCCGGACGCTGCCATCTGGCATGGATCTTGTCCAGGACCAATTCGTCCATATCTATCGTAGGGTACTCCATGCGGAGTACCTCCTTCAACCGGGACCAGCGGATTGATAGTGGGGCCGAATGTATTCGCCAATATGACTCAAGTGCTGCTCCCCTAAGCAGCATTGGCAAGTATCCTGCCAGCACCGTGTGGTGGTCTCCTGCCAACATTTGCTCAATCAGCGACTCCACCCGACCAATGAAAACCTCCACAGTTATGGTGTTGGGTTCCCCGCTGAAATGCAGATTCCAGCCCTGAATGATGCTGGAAATCTGCGTCGGCTTCAGCCGATACGTAGCGTGTGGAAGGATGCGTTGGTCCGGCGGAGCCACTGGAGCCTGAGTTGATGGCGGTGCTTGGCTCAGTCGGGGCCGGTACACTGGAGCCAACGGATTCATTGCTGCATCGGGCCGGATTCGTTCGTGATCGCGCCGCGAGTCTACCGGAAAATCCCATGGATTTGGGTCCGAATCCCACATCGGAGGCGTTCTTGGACAAGTTGGTATTGGGTCTTCCTTCTTGCTTTCCAGCGCGGCTACCCGGGTGGTCAAGTCTTGCATAAGTGCCATCAGATCTTGTAGGATGGTCGCCTCCACAGCCACGGTCTCGGCCCTTCCACAGGCGGCACTGCTTCGGCTCTTTAGTCTTCACCTCGCGCACCCATTGTCGTGGATGGAGGGGGTCCGCCTTTGGGCATTGCTCCACTTGCGCTGTAGGACTGAGGCCTTTCGGTAACTATCGGTGTCGGCTCCAGAGGCTGACGACATAGCGGTTACGTTGATGAGGTTTGCCGCAGTTGGACCAAACACAGCTGGTGTAGCCTGTGTCCACACTGCAAACTCTGACTGGTAAGTTCGTCCATGTCCTCATGACATATGGAGCACAAGAGCGCTGGTCCGGCATCTGATCGCAACTTCCTCCTCTCGGGCGTGCGTTTGGTGGGCATGCTAAACAAAATTTATTTTTTCAAATAAATGCCTAAATGAATATATATAGAAATAATGGAAAAAATGTGAAAAAATAATGTAAAATATATAAAACTATAAAAGAACCTCACAAAAAAAACAAAAGGTATGAAAAAGTTTACCAATTTACGTTATACAAAAACAAAATAATCGGTTTTTCCATTCCACCAATGGCACTATCCTTCTGTAGCGTTTCAGGGACTACTCTCTTGCGGCACCATGAGAATCAGGGTTCAGAAGTGCTCCCTCATCCGCAAGTTTTTACAAGTTACAGCTTGTCAGCCCAGGGTTGAATTCTGACCCACAAGCAGCGTGTGTCTTGTCATGGATTGTCATGGATTAGCTACTCAGCCAGTCACATGAAATCAAAATCCATGTAGTGTAAGACACGCAGGCACCGCTTGGTTTGGGGAGCAGATCAGAATCCACCGCAAAATGGATGTTGAGATAATAACCTCCGAATACAAATAGGGACTCTAATATCATTTGGCCTTACTAGTCATACAATGGTGGTAAACCACCAAAGTATAAATCAGAAGCAGGACCAAACGATATTGATGTCCAAAGACAACACACGTCCGGAAGTTACTAAGTTGCTGGGGCACGATTAGTGCAAAAGCCCTCGAGAGTCACCTACCCGCCAATAATCTTGACACCTTGTAGGGACACCTAGAGACGATGGACTGTCTCGTGCTCACGACTGATGATACAGCCGGGCATTTCGGAGCCCCACGTAGGGCGCCATTTGTAGTGAAAGTTAAGTTTCAAAAAGTCCGTGAAGGACTGCAGCGATGGTCTGCTGCCTCGGCAGAAGAAGGTGTCAGTATCTGCCGAGAATGCCCTTGTCTGGGGACGCGTGAATGCGCTGGCAGGCTAGCACTGCGGTGTCGTGGGGCGGGTTCATTCCCCCAGCACAAGGACCCACTACAAAGAATTTCGCATTCACCAATTTCTAGGGTCGAACAAAAGCATGGCGACCGAAGTCACACAAATCGTAGGCAACTGCACCAGGGCAACTGACTTGTTCATGGAACAAGAGTAACAAATAAAAAGAAGTGGAAGCAGGGTGACCTAGTCCTTATCCGGAGAGGCTCATGGCCCACAAATGAGAGAGGGGCAACCGGGTGGTGATGGAGCCCCTGCGCACCTACCCAACCGGACTAAAATCCATTTTTCGGTTTGTTTTTCCCACTCCGTTACTCTTTCAATTTGCATTCTTTGCGCAAAAATATATAAAAAACTGACCAAATATTTTGAGAACGCACAATGATTGATGTTTCGTGTTGGTTTGATGTTGATTTGTTTTTTATTGCAATAATTTATCAGTTTTATTTTCTTTAAAATCTCAATTTTCTAATTAAAGCATTTATTTTCTTTACAACTATTTTACCTAATCAGATATAGTACGATTTTTTGTTATTTTGGTTTCACTTTCATTTTATCTGTTCGTTCCATCAATACTTTTCTTTCTTCTCTTCCTTTTCTTTCTTCTCTTTCTCATTCATTCACTTGCTGCTGATAGTTTGGACGGCAATCGTGGCATTGTGTATGGTACATAGATTGAGGATTATGTTGCGCTTGAAACATGTGATATGGAGAAGTTGTATTAGATATGTTTTCGTGATGCCAAGGGAACATACTTCCTTGGTTTGATGAGATTTTGGGCTCTTGTGCCATCGATCTCCACTGTTCTTGAAGTTCTCTCGATTTCGTTTTGTATCACTTGGGGCTTTTCACTGACAGCGCATTCTGTAGTCATTAACTCTGTTTCATTCTGGGGCATTGTAACGCTGGGCGAATCCGATTCGGGACTAGCGCTGGCGTATTTTTCAGTGTGCATGTCGCGTATTGGACGGAGTTCACAACCGTACCTGCTCGATTACAACATAATTTTACCAGACTTATTTTTCATAGGAGACGATTTAGCATTGGCTTTATTAATTCATTTACGAACCAATTTTCAATTGTATAGAATCGGTTTGATATGAGTTTCGAACAATGTACTTACACTGAGTGCCATAAATTTAAAATTGAATGAAGTCTAGGTTGATGTTGATTAGAATGTGTATGAAACACTTAATTGACTACTTTGCAACTTCCCGCTCAACTAGACGACTCACAAGAAACAATTCAGGCTATCCTGCTGAACAGTTTCTCTGGCAACAAAGTGGCTCCAATAACCCTTCCTTCCATCATTTGATTACAATCTGACACTTACTAGAGAAATGTCACGACAGCTGATAAAAAACGCAAGAAAGTAATGACGTTATTGATAAAACAGCTGTCAGTTTTTGTTTTCTCTGAATTATCAACGTCAAAAGCGCTTTATACAATACTTATCGTTATTAATTTTGAAAGAATATAAAACAAATTCCAAACAAAAATAATACGAAACCTTAATGTCCCAAACTGCTATCTAAATTTAAATGTTATCAGTTAAACAAATTTGATCAAAAAAACAAAGCAAATTCAAATTAATTAAGATTTTACATATTTTATGATTCGTGTGATTGGAAAAAGGAGAAAAAACGAGTCAACGCTATTCAAAAATTATTTATAACTTTAACATAACAGTGAACTTTGATCCTACACCTAATATGTTATAACCTAATTCTAATAAAAATTCAATCAAAAGCATTATCTTATACGAAAAATTCTATCACAATATTCCTAACCTACGCATTTAACCTTATCCTTAACCTAATATGATAAACATAACACACACAAATATTCAACAAAACTGAATGTAGCAATAATGAGCTGAAACTCAAAAGCTTAGTTACGAAAAACACAAAAACTCAAAATGAGCATGAATAATTTAGACATTGTCATTCAGCCACCAATACTAGATTGCTCTGTCTCAGCTCGACCGGCTTCAACGAGTCTAGCAAATGCATATCTCCATTGGAATTGTTGGTCTCGTGAACTCAAATTCGGAGGATATTTTATTTTCTTATCGGTTGCCCGTCTATATATGTGATATACGATTGGGACGCCGTCAGAATTAAAAACATATCGATTCATGTCCAAATATACGAATGCTTCTGGAGGAATGAAGCCAGTAGCGAGGCAAGTCTCTAGGATGGAACGGCTGTGAAATCCAAGGGTTTTCACTCACAGTTACAGATCTAGCGATGTGATTCCGAAGAAGTTTCAATTAAAGGTATAGACTCTCGTCACTTTAGCAGGTTGATAAATTCTTCTATTTGATATATAATGTGTCAAATCCGTTTCAGGCTTTCTGTGCAAATCAGTAGATGCACGAAGACATTTCCTTTCGAAAACTCTTAACTTTTCCACGGCATTAGCACTCTGGTGCTACCAGATCCGACATCCATTGTAACAGATAATTTCGACCTTTTGATCGATGCATCTGGAATGAGAGCGTCTTCATAGGGCCATGACTACTTTTTGTGTCTTACTGAGCACGATTTCGATATGTTCAGTGTAGTACAAATACTGATCGAGATGAAAACCGAGGTATCGAATACAGGATTTATGTAGAACCCGTTCTGAACTATCCTCGCCAGCCATGATGTGGAAATCCTTCCAATTACTTTTCAGGTCTTGATTGACCCCCTTCAGCGTTGTCCGAAACAGAATTGTTTCGCATTTCTGCGCATTGATTTTCGTTCACCAATAGTCAGTGTACAGCTGTAAATCATTGAACATTTTTCGGAGATTGCTCTGAACTATTGTAGCTTTTCGGTCTGCCGTACAGATGATCAGATCATCAGCAAACGATACCAATGATCCCATTGGCGAGACGTTAAAATCAAAGCCGTTCAATAGCTTGCGAATGAATATTGAGAAAAGTAGAGGCGCAGTAACTTTTTCCTGCTGTAGACCATTCAAGATCTTGAATTCGCGCATTGTTGTCAGATTTCTATCAGTTACAACAAACGACTTCCCGTACAATATATTGCACATCATGGCGACAAGCTGTCTGGGGAACCTGTCTTGAAACAGTTTAAAAATTAGTCCATCTAACCACACCGTATCGAAGGCTTTCTCCATATCAATGAGATACGCTCCAACACATTCTTTGTTATTTAGTTTCCAACCGATTTCTGAGGTTACTTTCGTTGTCGCATGTTTGGTCGAATGCCTGGCACGAAACCAAATCGGCAATTTGACATCAACTCAAATTTCTCAATGCGGGTATTATGCGCTTTATTTAGTAGCACTTCAAACACCTTGCTGATGTTAGGCAGCAAGCTGATTGGGCGTTATTTTTAAGGACTTGAAGATTCTTTTCCTTTCTTCAAGATCGGAAATACCTTGCTGTTTTTTCACTCATTTGGGAAATATGAATTGCTCAACATGTTGTTGAACAATATGCAATAACTCCTAATAGCAACCTCAGGCAAATGTCGGAGAACTACATTTGGAATGCCATCAGTACCACATGATTTCTTGTTGTTTATCATTCCACATAGCTCAGTATGAGGTCAGATGTCAATGTTTCATTGAAATGAAGAATCGATTCGGCGTGCAGGCTCGATTTGAAGTCGGAAACATTTGCTTCGACGACTTCTCAAAATATTTCATTCCCTCTCTCAGGGTTTGGTGGATGAACCAATTCAAAATGTGTTCCAATCAGGGCAAGTATCTGTAATCCATCACATATAATCCTGTTTCCATTTCTATCCGGAGTCGTACTATCAATTTCGATATCAGCCCTATCGAGACTACTCACGGAATATGTTATTCACTTTCGTGAAAACGCCAACTGGGTCCTGTGGGCTAATACCCTTCAGTTTTTCCATCCATTAATTGCTGAACTCACTCCTGAAGTATGAACGGATTAAGTTCCCGACATTCTTCAGGTGTAACTTCAACAAAGCCAACGAGGAATGGTTCTAGTCCAATAATCGCCGATAAATATTGTTGATGCGTGTGAGAAGAAGGCTTTTCAATCTTTTCAACCATGCAGTGGTGGGTGTTTCATATCCGGCCATATTGTTTCGACGTTTAACCTTAGGAACTATTTTCTCAATTGTTTCCAACGTCAGCTTTTCTAACTTCGATGAATAGAGATATATTTCATCGTTAGTTAGATTCCTGTCATTAGGAACCATTGAGCAAGCGTTGCCATCATCCGAAGGAGGACATTGCTTCTGGTACTCCCGATTAAACTTCTTTTGAAACTTTCCCGTCTGTTTTTTTTTTGTTAATTCAACCAATGGTTTTCATATTGAACTGGAATGAGGAAAACATAATTCCTTTGATGATTGATTTCCATTACGATTGACATTACTATTAAAACTTTATTTCATGATGTACTTAATGGTTGTGAAAACAATTGCGACAGTAGCTCGCAGAATTATTTGGACATGTAAAACTGACCTACCCTTCCGCCGTTGGGGGTTATATAGGCACACCAAGTCATCTCGCTGGAAGCCAGTAGAACATGCCTTCAGATCATACCTGGTCTTCATGCGGTCAGTAGCCGATTCGAGGTGTTTTCGCACTGTCCGATGTATCTGGTTTACCTGTTGTCTTAGCTCACTTGCGTACTCCGAGATCGTGTGATGTTTCTGGGGGGGTGTTCCGAACTTTATATCAGCCGGCAGACGAAAAGTCTTTCCAAAAATGACTTTGGTTGGGGCTTGACCCGTCGATGCATGTTCGGCAGCTCAGTACGCCATCTAAAATAGTGGAATGTGTCGGTCCCAGTCCCTTTGGTTCTCGTCAACCATTTTGGCCAGATGTTTATTGAGCGTGCCGTTGAAACGTTCGACCATTCCATCGGATTGGAGATGCAGTGGTGTTGTCCTCGTTTCCCGTATTCCCAGCAGCTCGCACATTTCGCCAAAAACTAGTGGCTCAAAGCTTCGGCCTTGATCCGAATGTAGTTCGCAAGGTACGCCGTACCTACTGACCCAATTTAATACAAGCTGTTCGGCTACAGTAGTTGCTTCCTGGTTGGGAATGGGGTAGACCTCGGGCCACTTGCTGAAATAATCGGCCACAACCAGCGTGTATCAATGTCCCCACTCGGATTCAGAAAAGGGTCCAGCGATGTCAACAGAAATCCTTTCAAATGGTACACCCACGTTATAGGTTTGCATTTGTCCTCTCAGTCGTCGCTTTGGACCTTTGACGGCAGCGCAAATCGTGCATCTACGGCACCAGTCCTCTACGTTTTCTCGAGCGTGGAGTCCGTAGAACCTTTCCCGCGATTTCGCTAAGGTCTTGTTAACACCAAGGTGGCCTCCCGAGATTCTTCGTGCATCTCCTTAACCACAGCGTGGATTCGGCTCTTGGGAAGTATAGTTTGCATCCTATAGGAGCTGCCATCCACCGTTTCCCATTTCCGCTTGAGTACGCCACCCTCCACCTGAAGGGAGCTCCATTGTGCTTTTCTTCCGATGAACAATTTCGTAGTCGTATGACTCCAATCTTTCGATCCATCTCGCAACTTGTCCCTCGGGGTTTTTGAAATAAAGTAGCCATCTCAGCGATGCATGGTCCGTTCGAAGAACAAATTTCTGGCAATATAGGTATTTGTGGAACTGCTTGGTGGCCTCTGTTATAGCCAATAGTTCCTTCCTGGTCACGCAATAGTTCCTCTCACTTTTTGAAAGAACTCGACTGTAATACGAGAGGACTCTTTCTTCGCCATCGATCTGCTGGGAGTGTACAGCTCTAATACTGCCGTTGCTCGCATCGGTGTCAACTACAAACATTTTTCCGGGTTTCGGATATGCCAGCACGGATGATTCACACAGCTTCTCCTTCAGGGTCTCAAAGGCTGTCTGGCACTGTTCATTCCAGACATACGGTTAGCTGATGGAGACACTTAGCTATTTTGGCAAAGTCTTTGACGAATCTTCGATAGTAGGTTGAGAGGCCCAGAAAGCTTCGTAGTTGGCGCTTGTTGTTTGGTGTTGGCCAGCTTTTTACGGCTTCAATTTTCTCAGGGTTTATTTTGACCCCTTCTGTTGATACGATGTGTCCCAGGTATTTTACTTCAGCTGCGAAAAGGGTACACTTGTCGGGACTAAGTTTCAAATTCGCCAGTCGCAATCGGGAGAAAACCTCTTCTAAGTTCCGCACATGCTCTTCGAACGTTCTCCCGATGACAATGATGTCATCTAGGTACACCAAGCGGGTTTTCCAGGTTAGGCCACGTAGCACGTATTCCATCAGGCGTTTGAAAGTGGCTGGAGCATTGCAAAGCCCAAATGGCATCGCCACGAATTGCCATAATCCGGTCACAACTGAAAATGCGGTCTTCTCTCGGTCCTTCTTGTCAATTTCTACCTGCCAGTAGCCACTCTTGAGATCGAGTGTAGAAAACCATTTTGCGTCGGCTAAAGTATCCATAATGTCATCGGTGCGTGGGAGCGCGTAACCATCTTTCTTAGTGACGTCGTTGAGCTGGCTATAGTCGACGCAAAAGCGAGTGCTACCGTCCTTTTCCTTTACTAGAAGTACAGGCGCGGCCCATGGACTGACAGAAGGTTCGATAACGCCTTGTTTTTCCATGTCCAAGATCAGTGCGCTCACTTCTCCTTGTTTGGCTGTAGGAAGACGTCTTGGTGCTTGTCGAATTGGCTTGGCTCCCAGTGTATCTATGACGTGAGTTACCATACTCGTTCGGCCTTGGT